>JXCR01005703.1:121296-172485 GCA_002079205.1 Phalaenopsis hybrid cultivar
TATATATATATATATATATATATATACAAACGCATGCATGTGTGTGTGATTCCTTCCTAATCAAGTCTGTGAATTAACACTTTTCAAAACTTCCCCTCTAGTTGGGTTATATATATTGTACAAAGTAAGCTTGGACTTCAATTCTCAAAACTAACTCTTAGTGAGAATATCAACAATAAGAAGTTGTGTAGGAAAATAGCTTCGTTGAACAACTCCGTTGTTAACCTTCTCTGAGATGAAATATCAATCAATCTCAATGTATTTTATTTTGTCATGATGCACAGGATTTTTTTGTTATTGTTGAAATTCAGAATAATGCAGAACAATGCAAAATTTATTGTCATTGTCCGTATCAATTCATTGATATGAAAGGGGGTATAGAATAAGAAATATAATAAAAAGGAAACAATACGAAAGAAAAGATATAACTCTTAATATCTCCAATTAATTAATTCATAATAATTATTTGGAGATAAAAGAAACAACATAAAATATAAAAGACTAAAATAGGAAATGAAATAAATCCTAATCCAAGGAAATAACTCTTAATCTAAAGAAATTATTTATTCTTCATAATTTCTAACAGGAATAAATTATTTCCTAGTATAACTCCTAACAGTTATACAAATAGTTATTTGACTATTGCTGAACATTTTAATTGTATCTTTTGCCTCAATCTTAAGTTCCCTTAATAGCCTTTAAGTTCACATTCTCTCAAAAATTCTCAGTACAAGGGTACAATATTCAAATTTTGCACTACTCTTAGAGACAACTACTTGTTTTTTGCTTCTCCATGTGACGAGATTACCCCAGACATATGAACAGTATCTTGTGGTTGATTTCTTATCATTCACATATGTTGATTAGCTAGCATATGTTTATATCTCAATCTCATGATTTGAAGAGCAAACCATATTCAAAAGTCATCTTCAGGTATCTTAGAATTCTATTCAATGCTTCCAAATAATCCTCTTTTAGATTATTCATGTGATGACTTCTTACACTAGCTGAGTATGCAAAATCAGACCTTACAAATGATGCATAGAGTAGTTTAGCCACAATTCTTTGATATATTCATTTCTCAATTAGATTGTTTCTTCACTTATATTCTAGCATTTGTTGAAGTCCATGTGTGTTAGCAGGCTTACACTTAGTTTCACTTAAAAAGTCTAAGAGTCAAAAATGTACTTCCTTTTGGGATATGACAATTCCATCTCCATTCCCAGAAATTATTAGAGATTCCTAAGTCATTGGCCTCAAATTCTATTGCAAACATCATTTTTTAGTCAAACAACTTCTCCTATTTCAAATTTAAAGATAATATCATTAATATATACTATAGAAAAATAAATTTTCCTCTATGATTGGATTTAATAAATAGAGTATGATCACCTTGACACTGATGATATTCATTTGTAATCTCTGTTTTAATAAACATGTTAAACCACGTACAAGAAGATTGATTCAAGCCATATAAGGACTTCTGCATCTTGCAAATCAAGTTGTTGTTTGATCTATTTTTCAAACCCAGTGGTATAGTCATGTAGACTTCTTCATCAAAGTCGTCAATTCAAGAATGCATTTTCTACATCAAATTGGTATAAAGACCAATCATGACTTATTGGAAGAAACAGTATAAATCGTATTAATTTTGACAGTAGGTGCGAATGTTTCCTGATAGTTAATCCTATACGACTGTATGAAGTTCTTGACAACTAATTTGGATTTGAATCTCTCTACACTTTCATCTCCTTTGTATTTGATCGTGAATATCCATTTGCATTCCATAGAATTTCTTCCATGAGATAATTTGTAAGTGTCCATGTGTTCTTATTTTCTAGATCCTCCTCAACTATCTGTTTTCATGTTCGAACCTTTAGAGCCTCTTGGATAAATTTAGTATCCTACACACTACGAAGATTTGTCACAAAAGTTTTGTAAGTTGATAGCAATTTCCCATAAGCTACATATATTTCAATTGGAATGACTAGTGCACCCTCAAATACCTTTCCTACGTGCAATTGGTTGATCAATCATCGGTGTAAGAGTGTCATGAGTTCAAGAATCCATATGATTGTGATTATCAAACACAAGAGGACTTGGTTCTGTCACTTGTCAATCTTGGGTCTGCATAACATCCCCTACATGCTCAGAGATCCTTCTGTTGTAGACACGAAGTTTATGGTCATTACTGTCATGTTTAGATGGAGTAGATACAATTGAAACTATTTCTGTGAAAGTATTTAATTCTCCAAGTGAAGTTGGTTGAGGGACAGGATTTGATTCAATTTAAGGAAAAATAGTCTGAATATCTTGGAAAAATCCCAAATCTAATACTTCCTTGGTTCTCCCCCGAATTTTCAAACTCAAGAAAAATAAGATTCATTCTCAAAGAATGTGACATACATAGAGTTGTAAATTTTTAATGGTTGGAGAGTAGCATTTTTACTCTTTTTTATTAGAAGAGTAATAGAGAAAAAAACATCTAAGAGACTTGGGATTAAGATTGGTGCAGTGTCGTTAATGAAAGTGAACAAAGGAAGAATAAAAAAAACTTCAATGACAAATCAAAAGAAAGAAAATCAATGTATGCTTAGGATTCCATGAGGACATTGACGAGAATTTGAAATTTTAAGATTTGAAGAGGCGCCCTATTGATGAGATATGTGGTTGGGAGAATATTTCCACCCAAAAAATAGTTAGACACATGATTAAAGAACATAATGGCATAAGTCACCTTAAGTAAGTGTTTATTTTTCTTTCAGTGACTCCATTTTGTTAAGGAGTATCCACACACAAACTTATATGAATAATATCATACATGGGAAGATAAAGGCTAAGGATGAAACTAAAATATTCCTTGACATTATCAATTTTAAGAATTTCAATATTTTGCTTTGGAATTGAATGGTGATCATGAAATGAAAAAATTGAAATAGTGGTTGTTTCAGATTTTTTTTTAATAAGGAATATTCAAGTTTTTCTTGTGTGATTTTCTATAAATGATACAAATCATCGTACACCATTTATATTATTTACTTGTGAGGGTCCTCGGATGTTACTGTGAATTACAAAAAAAGGATGTGAAGGCTTATACTGCAGTTTAAATTATAAATGTATGGTATGTTTTGCAAGTTGTTAAGTTTCCCATTGATAAAAATTAGGCATTTTTGTGATAAATAAACGTAAAAACGTCTTTTTTATGTACTTAAATTTTAGGTGACTAAGACAACTATGATTCAATATGACTTCACTTTCAATTGAAACTACATTGATGCCTATCGATGAAGCTATTTTCATTGAGCAATGCATCTCAACACTGTCAACCACCTTTCATGAATCCGCCACATGAAATTACAACAATTAGAATATGAGCTAACCACACATTTTAGAAGGTAAGTTTCTTTTTTGAGAGTAAGTTGTAGTATAATTTTAGAACACAAAAAACTGAGTAGAGATGAAGATCCTTTGTTAATTCAACTGATCCAGTTCGTACTACTAGCAAAAATGAATCATCAGATATTCAAATTACAAAGTGATTGATACATGAGTTATAATTTTTGAAGATGCTGATATCTCCCATTATAAGATCTGTGGTTCCGGATCAAAGGTTTTAATTTCTTGCTTTGGACAATAAAAGCATGAGATAATATATTGGGGCATGCTAACAAGCTGATAAGTTATTCGATAGAGAATTGTGATGATTGTCCAATATTTGAACATAATATTATTTGCAGTGCCTCAATTTGCTCCCTAGTGAGCTAAATTCTGAATTTTTTATTGTAATAGCAGCATTTGCACGTTTTTCCCTATCATAACTTCCAACATTTTTCCTTTATATGAACAAGTTTCTTATAATGGGCGCACCATGGCCGTCATTTCCTTAGCTTGTTATTCTAAGATGAATTTTGAGTATAAAAAAGTTAATCCTTCAATAGATATTGTGGCTTGATTGTCTGTGATCATCAACTTCTTTCTGCCATCCTCCATTCCAGCTTCAGCAAAGGCCTCCCGAATGGTCTTTATTGAGGCCAAGAAGGAAATTGATGGTTCTTTTTTGTTCAGTAATCCTTTTAAACAAGGCAGAATCATCAGGACATTTTCAAACACAAAACTCATACATGTCCAGTTTTAGCAAACAATGTGTGAGGGTGTTGAAATATTGAGTAACATTCAATTCTTCTTGTCATAGATCATGTAATCTAATTTTGTTCTCAAGTAACTCTAAAGAGTTTTTAGTGTGAGAATAGGTTTCACGCACAACCTCTCATATGTCCTTTCCTGTCCTATAGAGAAGATAGTTTTCTCCAGGAATTTAATAACTATGCCAAGACCATATGAACGTCAATTTTTCAGGCCTGATATTTGAAATATGCCACTTCTTGAGCAAAAAATTCTCATGTGATATGTCAATCTTTCTCTGTCCTGCAGATGTACATAATGACAGATTGTGACCATTAAAGAAAATTATCGCCTTGCAGTTTATAGTTCGTGACAAGATAAGTGTTATCAGTTGCGTTAGGGACTGAAGATGTAAGCTCGAATCTCGACGTAACTTCCAATGAATAAGATTATGAGGCTGTCGTGTTTAAGCATGATAAGATTGTAACATCTACATTGAGAATACCTGCTGCTGAACAAAGGTGAGAGGACACTTAATTCGACAGCTCGGTTGGACGAGTGAACATGAAACAGAGGGAACTGTACAACTCTCAATTTCGATGCGTTCGACACTCAACAAGACGTGGTTGGGTGAATGACACGTGAGATGGTAGCTAGGCCAAATTGAATTGTTCACCGCTTTAGCGAACCGAAGAGGAAGAATCTCAATTTCAATCAACCTCGCTAAAACCTAAGAAGAAAGAAAAGAGGATGACTAGCGGTAACCAAAGAGATCTTGATCATGAGAGGTTGCAAAAAAATAAAGGAAGAAATTAAACATTCTGTGGAAATCGAATCAAAGGTTCAGACGAAGTGTTTAGATAGAGTGTTTAATCTATTTGAATGGTTCTGTGATCCGTTCGAATAGAAAAGAGAAGCAAGTTGATCCATTTGAACAAAATAGAGGAGTGAGGACTCTATTCGAATGGAAGAGACGAGCGAGGTTGAGGCTCAAAGCCTTATCGCCTTCACTTCGAGCATGACAATGGAAGCAGCAACCGACCTTGCACAGACCAACGACTCATTTGTTCGAGAGAGACGAAGTAGTTAATGGTTGTTGTTCATGCTTATGAGGGAGATGAGGCAGCATACGAGGAAGGGATACAAAGCAATCAAAGGAATTAAGTTTGTGGCTAGGTAAAAGATTTTTATTTCTTACTCACTCAATGAATTACAACTTAAATCATATATATAATAATGAGAAAAAAAATAAAATAGGAATCTCACCAAATAGGAAAAATTAGAAAAATAGGAAATATCTAATAAAAGGAAACATAACTAGTAAAAAATGTCCTGATGGAAGGAAATAACTTCCTTCCTAATAAAGTCTGTGAATTATTTAAAATGTTCTCATTTACATTCTTCNAATAGGAATCCCACCAAATAGGAAAAATTAGAAAAATAGGAAATATCTAATAAAAGGAAACATAACTAATAAAAAATGTTCTGATGGAAGGAAATAACTTCCTTCCTAATAAAGTCTGTGAATTATTTAAAATGTTCTCATTTACATTCTTCAACCAAATCAAAGAGTATGGCTAGGAAAATTTCTAGTTGGCTAAGCTTAATTTACCCAACGTTTGGATAGACATTACATTTTCATAACTACCCCCGTCAATGATGAGATTGCACACCTGGCCCTTCACAATATAATGGGTACAAAAGATATTACGTCCTAGCCAATGTTGCTACTTCTTAAGTTTGGNCCGTTTGGATAGACATTACATATTCATAACTACCCCCATCAATGATGAGATTGCACGCCTGGCCCTTCACAATATAATGGGTACAAAAGATATTACGTCCTAGCCAATGTTGCTACTTCTTAAGTTTGGCATGTAGAACTCGTTTAATCACAAGCATCTCTCATTATCGGTTGAAAGCTCATAATCGTCATTTGCATCCTCTACTAACTCTTCATTGTTTGTCTCTTCAACTACTCCCTGTTTATTGAAGGAAATAATTCTTTTGTTTAGACAAGTACAGGCAATATGTCCAAAACAANTATGTAGAACTCGTTGAATCACAAGCATCTCTCATTATCGGTGAAAGCTCATAATCGTCATTTGCATCCTCTACTAACCCTTCATTGTTTGTCTCATCAACTACTCCCTGTTTATTGAAGGAAATAATTCTTTTGTTTAGACAAGTACAGGCAATATGTCCAAAACAATGACTTTTTAAAGCACTTTCTGTCAGGAATGATCTTAGTTTTGCCAATATATTCATATTTTCTCCTTCCTAGGATAATTTCTTGTCACGTGGATTGGTCTTTGATCTTCAAGATAAAGCACCCTTACAGCATGACTCATGATTAATTCCTACTTAAAAGGTAATATTGCAGTGTTGTTTCTCCACCATCAAGTCTAAGATTACTACAACCAACAAGGACCAATATGTTTGTAATCACACCACCTTGCTAATGGATGCCCTCAAATCCAAAAGATATTATGNATTTAAAGCACTTTCTGCCAGGAATGATCTTAGTTAGGCCAATATATTCATATTTTCTCCTTCCTAGGATAATTTCTTGTCACATGGATTGGTCTTTGATCTTCAAGATAAAGCACCCTTACAGCATGACTCGTGATTAAGTCCTACTTAAAAGGTAATATTGCAGTGTTGTTTCTCCACCATCAAGACTAAGATTTGCACATCCAACAAGGACCAATATGTTTGTAATCACACCACCTTGCTAATGGATGCCCTCAAATCCAAAAGATACTATGTCACCGTGTACTCTTCATGCTCCACCAGCTCACACTTCAGCATGAGTTATTCAAAATCCAATGGTATATTCTTTTATGGATAAAATTCTATTTGTAATCAATTGTAAAGCATTAAAAAAGATGTCCTACCAATAATGTGTTGAAAAATTTTATGTTACAACTCCTTCATTTTAGACCTCATAGTGATCTTACTTATTTCGTGTTAACACAAGTATTTAAGATTCTCGAACTATATAATAACGCTCTTCTTGAGTTCAATAGCGACTAACTTAATATTTCTATCAAGTGGAATGTCTTTGTACTCAAAGATCCGTTCAACCATCTGCAGTCACTCAATAAATCCATCAAAATCCATATCTTCAAAATCTAGTCCAAAATCAATTGCAAATCGATGATACATTAGCTTTTCGTCACTTGAGGCTTATTGGTAGAAGGAATTTTCATCATCTTTTCCATCAGACTAATCATTGTTATGACTGGGTGAGTACACCACATTGTCTTCATTCAAAATCAATGAGCTTACGATATAATTGAAGAATTTCTCATTACATGCCTTTATTTTAAGCTCTTGAATACCTCTTTTGGGATTTTTTAGTGGAATTTAGAGAATTTGGTTTTGGCTGAAGGGTAGAAATGCAATTTTTGGAGATAGTGATGTGGTTTTTAGTAGATAATGGTCAAGGTATTTGGATTTAGGGTTTGAAATTTAGAGTGGTGAATTTCCAAAGGTCTGGGACTTGTATAGCTCTAATACTAAGTAAGACCGATCTGGAGCTTCAAGATGGTGTATAAATATCAATAAAGGTATTGGAATATTATAGGATATGGACATGAGGGCGAAAAACCTTAAAAGAAAAAAGAAGTTTGAATGTTGTTTCAGGGGAAAGCAGTGAGCTTAAGTGAGGTCAGAACAGCGTAGTGAAGGATCCACTTTTTTTCACAATCATGCTAATAGACACACCACTCAAAGGAGGAGACTACCATACTCCAAAGAAAAGAAAATCNCAGTGGAATTTAGAGAATTTGGTTTTGGCTGAAGGGTAGAAATGCAATTTTTGGAGATGGTGAAGTGGTTTTTAGTAGATAATGGTCAAGGTATTTGGATTTAGGGTTTGAAATTTAGAGTGGTGAATTTCCAAAGGTCTGGCACTTGTATAGCTCTAATACTAAGTAAGACCGATCTGGAGCTTCAAGACGGTGTATAAATATCAATAAAGGTATTGAAATATTATAGGATATGGACATGAGGGCGAAAAACCTTAAAAGAAAAAAGGAGTTTGAATGTTGTTTCAGGGGAAAGCAGTGAGCTTAAGTGAGGTCAGAACAGCGTAGAGAAGGATCCACATTTTTTCACAATCATGCTAATAGACACACCACTCAAAGGAGGAGACTACCATACTCCAAAGAAAAGAAAATCNATAAAATTCAGTAAATCTAGATTTCAAAATCCTATACGATTGAATTTAATAAACCTTGAGCTTGATAAATCCTAAAATTATTCGGATATCAAGGCCTTGCCTATGGTTTAACCCTGAAAATTTGTTTGGATGCAGGTAAGAGAATTAGCAGCTTTAAAAAGAAATAGACTAGATTTGTAGATAATTTAATTCATTAGGACATACTGCTTTATTTGGATGATGGTATCCCTTGCACGCATTAGAAGTTGTTTTATGGATTCACGCATCTGATTTGGAATGTCTCTCAATAATGTTAATAAATTTGCGTCCAAGAAAAGAACTATGTATCACTCGCATCCATTGTAGTTTTCTTGGGTAAATTATACGCCATAGAGGAATTAAGAGTGGTCCCAATAAAATCAAGACCATTATTGAGATGTCTCCCCTAAAAAATCTTTGTCAACTTCATTCTCTGCAAGGACAACTCGTGTTTATTTAACAATTTATATCCAACTTAGGGTTAATATCAAGCATTAATATCGAGATCCCCCAAATATTTGCTGAAACAATTGTCACTAGGCAAAAGTAGATGTGAAATGGGAATTTGAAGGGCAAAGATTTTCTTTGATCAAAATCCTCAAATTTTCAGCTAAAAAGACTTCGAGATTTGCAAATCTCAACAATTCAAGTGGAAAGGATTCTGGGTCAAAAAAAGGTCGGACTCAACAAGTCCAAATATAGTCGATTCGCTGACAGCCAGCCTACTTCACTCAATAAGAAATAAAAATGATCGCAGTGAAAAAGCAAGTATTTCCAACTCAACAAGCTATAAAAAATATTGATGTAGGAGAGCCCCTACCTTGTTAGTCTAATGACAGGAATTTTCTAATTCCCAAGCTAATCCAATTTTACAAGTTCAAGCCTCCCAGATCCAGAAGATTTCTTCGATATGTTCATAGACAAATGATAAATCCCTAAGTCTATAAACTAAAGCTTCTTAAGCTGAAGAAGCCCAATTTCATTATAGTCCAAGTTTAGGACGCAAAACAAGNAAAAGGATTCTAGGTCAAAAAAGGTCGGACTCAACAAGTCCAAATATATTCGATTCGCTGACAGCCAGCCTACTTCACTCAATAAGAAATAAAAATGATCGCAGTGAAAAAGCAAGTATTTCCAACTCAACAAGCTATAAAAAATATTGCAATAGGAGAGCCCCTACCATGTTAGTCTAATGAGAGGAATTTTCTAATTCCCAAGCTAATCCAATTTTACAAGTTCAAGCCTTCCAGATCCAGAAGATTTCTTCGATATGTTCATAGATAAATGAAATCCCTAAGTCTATAAACTAAAGCTTCTTAAGCTGAAGAAGCCCAAGCTCATTATAGTCCAAGTTTAGGACGCAAAACAAGCTCAAATATGACCAAGTCGCTGACAACTTTGTTCGCTCAACAAGCCATATAAACGACCGCAGTAAAGAAGCCCCCATCTATTAGACCAATAGCAAAGACTATCAAATCCCAACCTTATTCAACCTAAGAAGTCCAGATGGAGTAGATTATGGAATTATGCTTGATTAATCAAAAGATCAAAGACAAATCAAAAGTAACAAACATCGCCCAAGAAAGCATCAAGCTGAGCCTGATGTTTAGTTCAAATAAAAAATCAAACAAATCCTTTTAAATAGTCTGATTAAGCTTAAGGTATAGAATGATGAATTATTTTCTTCAATAAGTTCGATAAGGCAGAAAGCAAATGACCGTAGAAGTTATCCCATAGTTCGTTCAAAGTTAGATGATAAACTAAGGGGATTCAATCGTCAAGAAGATACATAAAGCACTAAGCATATGACTGACAATCCTTGCCACTAACTCAATAAAAGCTTGAAGGTTGGTTCACTAGCATGCATCCCTCAACAAGTCCGCCAAAACACAAAGCTAACTGAAGGTCAACCCCTTCAACAAGTCCACTAAAGCACAAAGCTAGCACTGAAGGTATGCTCATTCATCTGACAAGTTTATAGAAACTATTCAAGTTAATTTCTTGAACGAGCTACTCAAAACCAAAGCACAAAAGACAAGTTAAATCTCTAAGACAAATATGTGCAACAAGAGGCAAGGTTAATGAAAATTGGTCTATAACACTATAAGCCTGTATAGTTAGCTCAAAATTATACTTTGCATTGACATTTAGTTAGCATTCTCGGAGATTTGCAAAATGAAACCCTCAACGTGATAATGGATTTTTTGTAACTCACATGGTCAAAAAGTTTACAACAAACATGGCCCGCTTCAGACTCGCACCACGTTTATTGGGGGGTATTTGTTCATCTTGGCAATTTGAATAGTGGGGTACGGATGTGATTGGACCAATTGATCCACCATCATCAAAAGAACACCGCTTCATTCTAGCTGCAACTGATTAATTCTCAAAATAAGCTGAGTTGTCTCATTCAGAAAACTGCAGAGCAAGTGATGAATTTCTTCACTCACAATATTGCTCCAGATTTGATATGCCACGTTGTATTATTGCACAGATAATGTAGCTTTTAAAACTACGAAAATATACAGATTCATCGATTGACACAAAATCGATTGGCAATATTCTTCAATAGACAATCCAAGGACAAATGGCCTATCAAAAACTTTTAAAAAGACGGTGGTTAAGCTGCTCAAGCAAATCCTCACTAAAAATAAACAAGAATGACATACTAAGATGATGGAAGAGTTGTAGGCTTATCGCACAACTTATAAAACACCGACTAAAGCTACTCCTTATGCATTGAAGTTTGGAACTAAAGTGATATTACCACTTGAAGTTGAGTTGTCATCACTTCAAGTAGTTGTCCAGTATAATTTTACTCAGGAGCAAAATGCTCACCTAAGGATGGAAGAGTTAGATTTGCTGGATGAAATGAGACTCCAAGCTCAACAGAACCTTGAAATCTACAGCAATGTTTTAAAATTATTACAATTTTAGGTTAATTGATGTTGGGAAAACTTAGGTGAGACCAATAGAATTTCCAGGGTCTTTTAGGGTAATGTGGTAAGAACCCCTCATTGAAAGCCCTGCGTCAATGAGAATCCCAGGGATATTCAATGGGCCATTAGAGGAATTCTTAGGGTTTTGAGCTCCATGGGTAACCTAGGGCACCTTCCACCTATAGGAAGTCAGCTTGGGCTTCCACTGGACTAGACCCTCAATTATCTCAACCAAGGGTTGAGGATTTGGGCTTAACCTCAGGAAACCCTAAGTTAGGACTTAATAAGTTTCAAGTAGCTAATTAATTTTAGATTTAAATAATTATACATTAATCAATTACAAGAATAGTTATGTGTTACTTGAATAATTTAACAACTTGCTGTTAGTTCATCAAAATATTAAAATTCATTATTGAACATTAATCATTTCAACTAATTTGCACATAACTAAACATTAGATGTTAACTTAATCGGCTTTCAATAGGCTACTTACTGTTGATTTTTAATTGGATTAATTAGACCACTAGAAATAAATCACTATACTAATATTTGGTTATTAATATTAGTTAACTTGAGTATAATATTTAGTTAAGGACTACAAATCTACGTTAAGCTGACAAGGTACTAATTTTGGTTTGCATAATATGGAAATTAAGGATTAATTGGACGAAGGTAAAATATTAGTAAAATACTATTTGATTTTCCTAGTTTTTCAGGAATAAATGGGTTTTTAATTTAAGCTAATTAACCATGAATTAGTGTTGCAAGTGGTATTCAATCAGACCAATTAGGTTTATTTGAATCAAATTAGAAATGTTCAACTTTGGGAAAAAGTAATTAATATATCGAATAGCTCTCTCTCTCTCTCTCTCTCTCTTAAATCCTTGGCAAATTACTAGATGGTCTCTAGTCCCCAAATTAAAGGAGTAGACGAATCACTTGATCCAAGCAGAGCTTATGAGCTATTTAGTATAACAAGAGATAAAAAAGGATTTAAATCCCTTTCGCATCTGAACAGCATCTGAGTACTAGAGAACGGATAACATAATTTAAACAGATCTTACGAGCCATTTGGTAGAATTAAAAAATAAAAACAAGGATGTAAATCCCATTTACATCCTAACCACATTTATGTGTACTAGAGAACACCACAATGCCAAACAAAAACTAAGTTTAGAAACTTTCAATAAGAAAAGCAAGCCTCACCTTCTTATCCCGAGGAAAATCATTGAACTTCAGGAACATAGCTGCCGCAAAGGAAGACGAGAATATTTCTTCCTGATCATTCAAAGATTAATTAAAACCCACAAAATGAAGAACAAGGAAACCAAAATAATACCTCGCTGACATCGAGACCGACGGAGGCGAATTTCCGCGCATACTGCCGCCTTGATTTGGTAGAATTATTGGTCACAAAAACAAGCCTCTTCCTCTGAACAAAACCCGAGCATTTCACACTCAGCATCCACTTTCCAAACCATAAAGGATTTTCTAACAAAATACCAATACAAGGTTAACTGTCAACTACCATGGATCGGAGGGCCTCCAGCGCTTCGGGAACACCATCGATGAGCTTATCGCCCTTCCAAATGACTCCTAAGGATACCCAAGAAACCAAGGGGTTTATAACGGAGATAGGTACACGAAGGGAAAAAAAATCAAGGGGAGAAAAGAGGGAAGAGAGACCGTCGCAATCGAAGAGGAAGGCGTCAACGGATCGGATGAGATCTGTGGCATTCTCAGAGGTGAGTTCACGATGAAAGGAGCCCTCTCCGACTACATTATCAATCATAGTGATTTTAGTTTGTTTCTCTTCGGCCATGGCCGCTTTAGAGTTTAAAAGCTGAAAATAATCCGAAGCATCTTTGTCCTCTATGGGAGAAGAAATATTTGGGTGCTTTAAGAGGCCGAAGGTCCCGCACTCTCCTTTACACATTTAGACTTGTGGGACCCATATTTACACGTCATGAAAAAGTAAAAACTTTCGCGTTAAGCCCGGCCCAGCCCGACGTGCTAAATGTTACGTATTACCCCGCCTATTTTTTGCGTATTATTCCCTCATAAACTTATATTCTGCATTATTCAGTAGAAAAGAAATTTTCAAAAAGAATTTTTTTGGCTCAAGGTTTGGTCGTTGCATTTATGATGGAGATAGATTTCTCTTTTAATGAAGAGTTTGAGCACATGGATGACGAAATGATGTCAGTGTCTTAGAAACGGAGGTAAGATTTCTTGTTTACTTCAACTGTTTTCCATTTTCCCGAGAGTAACCCAACAATAACCTAAGAATAACCCGAGAAAGTAACTCACTAGATCTCTAACAAAAGTGAGATTTTGTGTGAATCTTCGATTGTTGTTAGGTTATTTCATCATTATTTAGGGTTTAGGGTTATTTATTTTTGGGTTGATTGAAGAAATACTCAATAACCCGAGAATAACCCAACAATAATCTAAGAATAACCTGCGCATAAACCCACTAGATCTCTAAACAANATATTCAAGCATATTTATTTATTAATTTGAGCAAGCATGATTGAGTATTAATCAAGTCATTCGAGTTATTCATCAAGTGTATTGGTTCATTTGCAGCCCTAGGCATGCTTAGTTATATTGATTAAAAAGATTAACTAAATCGAATCTATGTGATTGACTTGATTCAATTTTTTAAAGAAAGGTTTGGAAGTTAATTTGAAGAAAAACTATTATTTTTATTATGATAATTGATTTATTTAAAATTTTTTTGATTTAATAAAAAAAAATCAAAATTTAGTTAGTTAATAGTCAATTGCTACCTTTTTTTTTTTACTTTTAAGTCAAAATCCTAGTTGTAAACTCAAAAAAAAATTTTGCTTTTATTTTTGGTATGGCATCATGATTCAATATTAATTCACAAAAATCAATCTAATTTTGATTTNACTTTTAAGTCAAAATCCTAGTTGTAAACTCAAAAAAGAATTTTGCTTTTATTTTTGGTATGGCATCATGATTCAATATTAATTCACAAAAATCAATCTAATTTTGATTTGAATTGGTTCAATTTTGAGTGAGCTCTTGACCGTTATAATGGCTTGAAAAGCAATCAATTAAGTAAATCGGTCAAGCTAACCATCTAAATAAACTGTTGTTGAGTGTGTAATAATTTACAAGTACATAAGAAAAGGCTATATTTCAGAATTATGTAAGAGATTTTATATAAATATGTGCAACAATATATTAGATAGGTACAAACTATAACGACTATATTTATTTCTCTTATGTTAGATGGATTTACATGAAAATCCTGTAAATTCCCCTAAATCTATGTATTTATTTAGGGGCATCCACATGCATGGCACACAATTCTTATGTATTCATGATAATCTCTAAATCAAATAAAAAATCAACAAATGTTAATTTATCTAAAATGAAACACACATATTTATTAATATGTTTTGATGTGGCTTAACTTCTAGGGTCTTATATAAATAAATACAAATATGTAGGCAATAGTTATTCAAATATTTAAAAAAGATAATGCATGTATGTAAATCCGACAATTTTGTCGTAAGAGGATATGACATCTATGTTGTTATTTGGGGTTGCGGTATTCTTCAAGATTGACTTGAGGTCAGAGTACCAACATATTCAAATACGACTGAAGGATGTGCACAAACTGTATTTTGAACTCATGAGGGTTACTACAATTTTTTTATTAAAGTGAAGGGGTTGTCAGATGAGGACATCATGTGGACATCATATGAGTTATTTCAAGAGGAATTTTTTCTCTCACAGTTTGAGTAAATTGTGTCATTTTGGGAGGGGAGTGATGTTAAATTGGCACCTACGACATCGTTCGTCTCATGCTCTAATGAGTCAACGATGAGTCTACCAAACTAGTTTAAAGACCTATGTTATGTGTAAGAATAAAAGGGACATATTAGTCATTTATTCGTTATTATTGTGGGATATAAATATAGTTAATATGTTTAGGATGAGGTTATGTTATAAGATTGTTGTCTTGAATCTTAGAATTAAGATTTGAGAGAGATCACCTACCTCTCAAATCGTAGGTACTACGGTTAGGGTTTGGGATAGATGTCCTACCTCTCGAATTATATGTGCTTATCTTTACGTATTTGAGTATGTTGTTTGGTGTTATTGAAATAAAATATTTGGTTGCCTTATTTTCTGTGCAAAACTCTTAATTTGTATCAGCTTGCATTAGGACAAAACATTGCTGATAAACTATACCAACATGGTTTGAAGATCTGATGCAAACTAAGCTTTGGATAAGATGAGAATTCTTTAGGTCCCATCTCCTCCTAAAGGATGTTTATGAGATGAGCTATAAGGTAAGAATTCAAAGATTTTTGTTATTGAACCATAACTTTAATGACAATTCTCATCTTCGATTTACCTATGTAAATAAATATTTTTCACATCATGCTATTGCATGGACTATCCAAACATTGCAGCAAGAGAAATCAAAATGAGGATTGTATTCATTTTCAGAACAGGAGCAAAAGTTCCTTGATAGTTAACTCCATAAAATTGAGTGCATCCATTGGTTACAAATCATATCTTGTATTTTTCCATATTATTCTCAGTTTTATAGTTTTTAGAATAAATTCATTTCCATTGTGCAGTTATTATTATTATTATTATTATTTGTTTGATATGTCCATAATTTCTCAATTTGAATTTTATTTAGAGCATTTTTCTCTTCTTTCATAGCTGCCCTCCAATTCTCATTCTCCAATGCCTCAAATAGGATTTATGTCATTGTGGTAGAATTGCAGCTGATATTTATATGAAAAGTCTTACGTGTAATAGAAAAAAATTTAAATGATGTATGAGATGTGGTATAAGAGAGTAGTGATGAGATGATTATTGTTGTTTGATAAAGATTATGAGCCTTGAGCTTATTGTAGATTTAGGATGGGCTTATTTCTTCTTGTGTAAACCTGAAGTGATACAACTTTGGTATCTATTGAATTTTCGTTGTAGAAATTTCAAGATGAAAGATAAAAGTTTCTTCAAACTGGACATTATCCCCTTGACATGAATTTGAAAAATATTTTATTTTTCATCAAATGTAACATCCATTGAAGTAAAGAATAATTTATGGTGAATGATAACATTTATACTCTTTCTGAGTGAAAGAATACCTAATGAACAAAAACTTAGAAAAGCTTGGATCCAATTTACTCATGTGTTATTTTTTTATATAAACATAGGCTATGCACCCGAATACATTTGGAAGAACTTGTGAGAAGAAGATATTAATGAGAAAATAATTGCCACTTATAAGGGCATTCCATTGATTAGATAGATGGTAGCTAGAATAACTTGTCCTGAGTATTATTTTGGCATTTGGCTCTAGAGGAAATGAGTTTTGGTAACTTTCAGAAGATGAAGATTTTTCATTTTTATTGCTCTATTTTGTTTGAGAATGTTGGGAGAAGAGGATTGATAGATGATAACCTACTTATGAAAGAAGAATGAAATATATAATTAGAATAATCATGGGCATCATCAGTCAAAAAATTTAAATATTTATATTGAATTTTTATCATGGCAATAAATGTGAGAAAAATAATGATGACATCATTTTTTTAAATGATAATTACTAAAGTCATTTAGTGCAGTTATCAATGAATGTGACGAATCTCATAACATAAAAAATATTGAGAATGTTTCTCAAATATCAAACTGAAATAAAATAAAATGAGTTAAAATGATCTAGAAACAATTTCAAGAAAAAATAACATGATGTTTTGCAAGTTCTCAAGTCTCATAATGACAATCCTTAATGCTTACCTTCATAAAAAAGAGAAGGAAATGTGTGTAGAAGGTTTTTTATAAGAGGGATATTAGCATATAATGATGTTCTTTTATTATATTGATATTGGGAGCGGAAATGAATGAGCATGATAAATGATTTTACACCTTAAGATGATATAACCCGTCATTTTCTCTAAGTTGATAGTGAGATCCTAAAGTATATAATAATTAGTAAAAAAATGACTTTGCAATTATGATCATTAATAATTTTATGAATTAATAAAATGTTAAATGTAAGGTGAGAACATGGAATACATTACTAAAGGTAAAAATGGAAAATATATAGATATTTTCTTACCCCGCAATAGTTATTAAAGAACCATTAGCCACTTTTATTTTGCTATTACTTTGACAATATTTTTTGGTTTGAAAAATATTTGGCAAAATTTATCATATTATTAGAGACAATTGAATTAAGGATCCAAATTCGGGAATATGTCATTGAGGTACTAAAGACAAAAGAGTTGGAAGTTCTCCCATTTTGAGTAAGTGAGCATGATCCAAATGGCATTTCCACATGATAAAGGAAATTCTTAGTTTGTTATTTCTTCGTAATTGAGTCACATTGCATGCCTATATTTTCTTCTTCTTTTCTTTGTTTCCATCATAGCCTTGAAGTATCACATGAAGTTTTCAACTTTTCTTTTTGATGTGCTCTTTTTTTCTTGCAATAATTGCCTAAACCTTTGAGAGGAGGCCTTTGGTTTTCATGAAGAAAAGAATCTCTGATGGTAAATCCCTTATCTTAGGATTCAATGGTCGTTATGATAGGTGTTTCAGAGACTATATTATTCAACATCGTTGTTTTTCTTCCTTCTTGAGCTCATAGTGGCGAGGAAATTTTATCTGGAGAGGAGATTTTCTCTACTAAAGATTCGAATAATTATCAAGTCCTACAAGAAGCTTCCTTGTCTTCATAGCACATAATCTTAAATCTTTGTAATAATCTAGTTCAAGCTAATAAACCTTAACTACGTTAAATATTTAAATGATCGGGAGATTATCTTAGTAGTATAGAGTTTCATTTTGATTTTATAGAAAATTGCAATATCTTTAACTTTTGAATGAGTTTCTTTGACAATATCTCAAATTTATTTTACAGTAGATAAGAACATATATGACCTACTAATTTTCGTCATCATTGTCACTATTCTAAGGCTCCTAGAAGGTATTTCGTAGACAGATCTCGCAAGGAGGTGGTTGTGGAATAGCAAGGAAATGACAATACGTGAGGTCGACGTCGTTTCGATAGGATAAGAGTCTTTCAATAGCTTTTCCAGCTCAAAACCACAAAGAGAACCCCAATGTAGCAAGGTATGGAATGCGAGGAAGTTCACTACTTGTTCCTGAACAGGCTATAGACAAACTGCTTGTAGAAGGAAAATGATATAAGCACTTTATTGAAAAAATCATAGATTATAATCGCTAAAATACATAAAACAAAGCTAAAATTCTCCAAAAAACAGAAAATAACCAATATAAATAGTTTCTCAGTAGAAAGAAACTCTAATTAGCCTTCAAATAATTAACAAAGAATGGCTCATAAACCTAACAAAATAATTATACGCAAGAAAGTCCAGAATCCATCCTAATTCTGACGTGCACAAGAAATTCTGTCGATCGATCAAACGATCGTGATCCAATCCCGTTATCACCAAAAAATGTGGAATCCCACATCTAATTTGGCCCCAAATGTGATTCTGTATTACGCATGCGCGTCCAACATCAATCATGATATTCCACAATCATATCATGATCATGGAATCCGCTTCTTCCCCAAAATATACATATTGGATCCTTTGAATACAAAGATAGATATGTAATATGTTAAATATTTCTCCTTTTCAAAATTGTCTTCAAAATTTGAGGCCACTTCAAATAGTTTCTCCCATTTAAGAAATATGAGGCTTGAATTCCCCAGATTCTCCTTTAGTTTAATTTTCACTTCTTATGTTGGTCGATTCCTAAGAAGGGATGCCAAAAAAACTAGATATAATGAAGGGAATGAAGAGTATTGGCTAAAAAGAGATTCGAGGAATACTAGATCCAACAAAATTTGGAAGCATAGAACTCTTAACCCCACTCTAACACCATGTAGAGAAAGAAGAAAAGGTTGGCTTATTCATCCTTTTAATGGGTATTTATGTACAAAACTACAAAGCAAAGGAAATAAATAATCACAATAACAGACATTAAAATCGCTATTAAATATCTACCGTTTTATTATTTTGATACCACAAATTGATGTCAAGATAGCAATATGTGGGCTATTTTTCCTTTTTTTAGTATAAACTCATAGGGAAAAATGTCCTTATAAACAATGAATCTGTTGCATCTAATTTTACTTATCTAGCCCTTTTTGACCAAACCGCTTTGCAATATGCAAGATAAAAGTTTTACAGAAATTTTTCAATAACATAACTGACAAAAAAACACACAATTTGTTGCTATGGATGGACATGATTTCCTTCTTGACTGTTTTATTTTTTAGTATCTCTTCTCCATGGCTCATATAACTAGCAACACTTTGATGGTGAACCCGATAATAATCAAGATCATATATTTGTGTTTATATTACTAAGATTTGCATCTCCAAATCCTCTAACTTATGCATAGCCTCTCCCAAGTTATATACACTTTAAGTTTTCAATCGACAAATACAATATATTGCCCCAACCACAATTTCATTATAAAACAATTAGAATTTATTTTCTTAAAGCACAATGACAATTTCAAATAAGTAGGGCATGACATATATGCCAATAGTGTAAAATAGTGCGGGCTAGGGCACATATCCCAATTCAGCTAGCTTTTTTACGCCATTTTCAAAGTGGAGCTCAAGTGGTTAAAATGGTGGGCATTATTTGTGCAAGAGAAGAGACATAACACATAGTGTTTAAACCCCATAGCTCACTACTTTAATTTGTGGCTTAAGGTTTAAAATTGATGTCAATATTAGTTACAATTTCTTTTATTCGTTTGTTATATTTTGATTTGCATTTAGGCATATATGATACCCTTTGACTAAAGATACTCATGCATACCCTTTCAACCATAAGAATCAACACTCATGCTTGATCTATTGGTCTCACCTTGATGAAATTTTTCAGACTTTCAACCAAGAAACTCTACCTCCCAAGGACGCAAGGGAGAAAAATAAACTAGGGAGTAGTCAACCCGTAATAAAGAATTCGGAGGAGGAGGGCCAACCGGTAAAAGCGAAGAGGCCGGAGGAAAAAGGAAGGCCAGTTAGATGAAACAGGTGGGAAGGAGAAAGACCCCCGGTCGGCTCAAAGAGGTTGGAAGGAGGGAGACGGCCAGAGGGAGAGAAGCAGATCAAGCAAGTGATCCAGAAGAAACAATAGGTAAAGGAAGCGACTGAGTCATCTGACTAGATGTCGTTCCATGGTGAGATATGAAGTAGAGCTAGCGTGCAGGCCACTGATGAGTCGATCCTCGCCCCATCTTCGATTTGTGAGTGGCCAACTCAGCAACCGATCCAGGCAATCATAGAGACCCAAACCCAACTGAGTAAAAGGTGTTGCTCCATTTCCTTTAATCGATGCGATCAACCAAGCAGTCGTCCAACCGCTTGCTGTGAAAGCCTCTAATCGTCTAACATGGAACGAATGATAGATACGAGAAAACTTAGTTTTCCTTAACTCTGTAGATTTATTCCTTTTTATGACATTAATTATTTATGCAGATAATGTCGTGCATATTATTGACTCATAGATAATGGGAGCCGGCCAACACTCCACTCTAGAGGCAACTGAGAGACCTTATGTTTCAGCCCATTGCAGCCAAGGGTGGTTACATCCCAAACACCCAAAATGTTTTAACAATCCAAACTTTAAATAAAATATTATGACCACATTTCTCATCACCACCACCCTCCTTTGCCCATTAGTAACAACTTTTGAGTGATAATTTTGACAACTTAAAATGTTATATTTAAAATTTTGGAAGACTTTAGAGTGAAAATTTTGGGTGCTAAAAATTTTACTTATAAAATATAAAATTTTACGTGGTTAAAATATTATATTCAACATTTTTTATCGTGATTATGCAGCAACCCCAAAACACATTCATGTCCAAACTCTTACAAGCACAAGAACATTATGATCAGAACATTAACGAATCGCATGGAAAGCTCCCTGGATGAATATTTAAGCCGAATAACTAGTTGGATGGTAGAGGCTGTAGTCCTTCGAAGGGAAATGCAAATTTGTTGGTGGATGCCAAAGTACGAGTTAGTTGGAGCCAATTGCCTTCGGCCAATTGGACTGGACGAGTTCTCCCATCGGCCCGAACAAGCGGCAATTTGAGTCGTAGTGAGTAATCCTGACGAGTTCTTTAGCTCTTGACAAATTCATTATGCATGCCTTTACTGTAGGCGAATGTTAATTATACTAATGCAAGTCTATCATTGGACACCTTAACAAAGAAGTTACAATAGCACAGCACAACAAAATATTAACTAGCCATTCCTAAAATCCGGGTTATTATTTTTGTGAACTCATTTTTCAACTTAACACAATGCACATTATTCTTATTCCAAGCATTTCTTTTGAAATATGTGGTTTAGAGAGCCTTATACAACCCATGAAGTTGATTTCTGAAGCAAATACAGCTTGGCTATGTGAAACGTGGCCATGGAACCATATTTCTTGCTCAGCAAAAGTGTTTTTTTTTTAAATATTATTGGGAAATTTACATAGTTAGCATAGAATTCTTATGTATTTACATATCTCAGACCTAAACTTTCATATTTACATGCATAACACTTTGGTGAATTAAACCCATGCATGAAAAAATGTGTTTCACTTCAAAAAAGACATGATAGTGCTATTTTTGATGTAATATTAAAGTTTTGAGTGTTATGGTGTAAGTATTGTAGTTTAGGTAAGATATGTAAATACATAAGAATTGCATGCTATATACATGTAAATGCCCATTTTTTTAATGTATCTATTAATTTATTGAGAAATTTAAGCAAATTTTATCAAAATAAAACAAATATGACATTTCCATGCCGAAAATCNTCTAACTGTAGATTTATTTCTTTTCCTTTCTACGACATTAATTATTCTTGCAGAGAAGGCCGTACATATTATTAACTCATAGATAATGGGAGCCGGCCAACACTCTACTCTAGAGGCGGCTGAGAGACCTTATGTTTTAACAATCCAAACTTTAAGTATAATAATATAACCACATTTCTCATTACTACCACCCTCCTTTGCCCACTAGTGAAAGCTTTAAGTGATAATTTTGAATACTTAAAATGTTATATTTATAATTTTGGAAGACTTTCGAGTGAATATTTTACAAATAAGATATAACTTTTTTTAATTAAAATATTATATTCAATATTCTTTATTGTGATTATGCAGCAACCCCAAAAGAAATACATGCCCGAACTCTCACAAGCACAAGAACATTATGATCAGAACATTAAGAACTCGCATGGAAAGCTCCCTACATGAATTTTAAGATGAATTACTAATTGGATGGTAGGAAAAATTATTGCATACGGACACCGTATGCAGAGATGAATGCCGTGTCCGATCTACACCGTAGATCATAGTGATCTACGGTGAGGATGTATTTTGGTGAGCCCCACTTTAAATTTTTTTTTATTTTTTATTTAAAAAAAATTTGATTGCATCCTCACCGTACATCACCGTGATCTACGATATAGATCAGACACCGCATACATCTCTGCATGCGGTGTCCGTATGCAATAATTTTTCGGATGGTAGAGGTTGTAGTCCTTTTGAAGGGAAACACAAATTTTTTGGTGGATGCGAAAGTTCGAGTTAGTCAGAGCCAACTGACTTCGACCGATTGGACTGGACGAGTGTCCGCCCATTGGCCAGAACAAGTGGCAATTTGAGTCAAAGTGAATAATCCTCTTTAGCTCTTGACAAATTCATTATGCATGCCTTTACTATAGGCGGATGTTTATTATACTAATGCAAGTCTATCATTGGACACCTTAGCAAATAAGTTACAACAGCACCGCACAACAAAATATTAACCAGCCATTCCTAAAATCCGGGTCATTATTTTTATGAACTCATGCTTATACTTAATTGCTTCGAACACAGTGCACATTATTCTTATTCCAACCATCTCTTTTGAAATATGTGGTTTGTAAGTCCTTATACGGCTAGTGCTGTAAACGAGCTGAACTTGAGCGAGCTCAGACTTGGCTCGTGTTCGGCTCGTTCGAAAATATTTGTGTTTGAAATCGGCTCGTGTTCTAGAATGGCTCGTGAACAGTGTGTCCGTGTTCGACTCAAAATTGGCTCGTTAAAATTAAACTAAAAAAAAAGATGTAGAGTGTTAGATTCGAACATGAACCAAATATATGTAAAACAAAACGCATAACCACATTACCACAAGAACAGTTACGATTTAAACTTAGATATAAATATATATAATATATTATTAAATAAATAATGTGTAATATATTTTTATATAAATAATTATATAATTTTTTTTTTATTTCGAGCTTAAACAAGCCGAACACGAGCGAACAAAGAGTTGTTCATGTTCGGCTCATTTATAATTCGAGCTTTAAAAACTTGTTCATGTTCGGCTCATTAACAAGCCGAACACGAGCTGATCGCAAACGAGCTTTTTTGACAGCCCTATATATGGCCCATGAAGTTGATTTCTGAAGCACATACAGCTTGGCTATGTGAAACGTGGCCATGGAACCATATTTCCTGCCCAGCAAAAGTGTTTTTTTTTAAATTATTATTGGGAAATTTACATCTAAACTTTCATATTTACATGCACAACACTTCGGTGAATCAAACCCATGCATGAAAAAATGTGTTCCACTTTAAAAAAAGACATGATAGTGCTATTTTTAATGTAATATTAAAGATTTGTGTGTTATTTGTGTAAATATAGAGGTTTAGTTAAGATATGTAAATACATGAGAATTGCATGCCATGAATATGTAAATGCCCATTTTGTAATCTATTTATTAATTTATTGAGAAATTTAAGCAAATTTTATCAACATAAAACAAATATGACATTTCCATGCCAAAAATCAGCCAATAACAGCTCGTTCAAATACAATAATAAGCAAAACAAGGTATGATAAATCAAAAGAAGGTCATGGATCTCAACAACACAGAAATCAAGACGTTTGCATGTAAAATGAATCAGNTGAACACAATGCACATTATTAAAGCCTTATACGGCTAGTGCTGTAAACGAGCCGAGCTTGAGCGAGCTCAGGCTTGGCTAGTGTTCAGCTCATTCAAAATTATTTGTGTTCAAAATCGGCTTGTGCTCTAGAACAGCTCGTGAACAGTGTGTTTGTGTTCACCTCGATTTAAATATTCGTGTTTGTGTTCGGTTCGCGTTCGACTCGAAATTGACCCGTTAAAATTAAACTGAAAAAATAGATGTAAAATTTTGGATTCGAACATGAACCAAATATATGTAAAACAAAATGCATAACCACATTACCACAAAAACAGTTACGATTTAAACTTAGATATAAATATATATAATATATTATTAGATAAATAATATGTGTAATATATTTTTTTACAAATAATTATATAATTTTTTGAACATAGCGAACAAAGAGCTGTTCGTGTTCGGCTCATTTATAATTCGAGCTTTAAAAACTTGTTCATGTTCGGCTCATTTACTTAACAAACGAGCCGAACACAAGTTGTTCGCAAACAACGAGCTTTTTTGACAGCCCTATATATAGCCCATGAAGTTGATTTCTGAAGCACATACAGCTTGGCTATGTGAAATGTTGCCATGAAACCATATTTCTTGCTCAGCAAAAGTGTGTTTTCGTTTAAATTATTATTGGGAAATTTACATCTAAACTTTCATATTTACATACACAACTCTTCGGTGAATTAAACCCATGCATGAAAAAATGTGGTTCACTTTAAAAAAGACATGATAGTGCTATTTTTGATGTAATATTAAAGATTTGAGTGTTATGTGTGTAAACAAGGTTTAGTTAAGATATGTAAATACATGAGAATTGCATGCCATGAATATGTAAATGCCCATTTTTTAATCTATTTATTAATTTATTGAGAAATTTAAGCAAATTTTATCAAAATAAAACAAATATGACATTTCCATGCCGAAAATCAGCCAATAACAGCTCGTTCAAATACAATAATAAACAAAACAAAGGATGATAAATCAAAAGAAGGTCATGGATCTCAACAACACAGAAATCAAGACGTTTGCATGTAAAATGAATCAGATGGATGCAGCAATTTAAAGCAAAAACTTATCTTTTGATACGCCCTCTCCACTTTTTCATAGGGAAGAGAGTTAATTTGGAGTTTGGAATAATATAACTGGTAGCTTCTGTATGTCTTAGCCTGGAAATAGCTACTCTTTGACCGTCATTTTCCTTCTCTTCTGTGAATGGCTTCACTTCGAAAGTACCTCTTGAGAATCCTCTCGCAACCTGATTCAAATGAGAGGTAGCAGAGCTAAGTTAGAAGCAGAGCCGGAAGAGAACTTGCAATATAGTTTGAGGCTTTTACATACATACCAGCCAATTCCAATACATTTACAAATCTNTTCTTCTGTGAATGGCTTCACTTCGAAAGTACCTCTTGAGAATCCTCTCGCAACCTGATACAAATGGGAGGGAGCAGAGCAGAGCTAAGTTAGAAGCAGAGCACGGAAGAGAACTTGCAATATAGTTTGAGGCTTTTACATACATACCAGCCAATTCCAATACATTTACAAATCTAACATGTTAAATTTATTTTTTTAATTTATAACACCCCAAATCTTTCATATCGCAGTAAAAATATTACTATTTTAACTTTTAAAATATGGAATACACATTTTCATGCATTAGTTAAAGTTGCATATATATATATATATATATATATATATATATATATATATATATATATATATATATATATATATGTNTGCAGTAAAAATATTATTATTTTAACTTTTAAAATATGGAATACACATTTTCATGCATTAGTTAAAGTTGCAGATATATATATATATATATATATATATATATATATATATATATATATATATATTTGTGTGTGNATACATACCCAAATCTAACATGTTAACTTTATTTTTTTTAATTTATAACACCCCAAATCTTTCATATCGCAGTAAAAATATTACTATTTCAACTTTTAAAATATGGAATACACATTTTCATGCATTAGTTAAAATTGCATATATATATTTGTGTGCGCGCCTGCAACCGTGGCCTGTTGGAAGGCGGCCTAGGCGTAAGTCCCTTCTGTCACGGGTTCGAATCCCCTTGGGGTCGAATTAGCACATATGGGGAAACCAGTATTTAGGGGACAGTTTAGTCCGTCCTAAATATCAATTCCTTTGAATATATATATATATAGAGAGAGAGAGGGAGAGAGAGAGAGGTTTAGGTGTTAGATATGTAAATAAATAAGAACTAAGTGGTATGTATGTGAATCTTCCAAATAGTTTCCATGAATTGAGATATAGAGAGAGACCTTCAGTAAAATCCACACTTTCAAAGCGCTGCTAAGGACGGCGAGTTTGGTGCGTTTTCCTGAGGTTAGGTAATTGCACATGAATCGATCCACCCTCNTTTCATCATAATCTCTAAATCAAATAAAATATCAACAAATGTTAATTTATCTAAAATGAAACGCACATATTTATTAATATGTTTTGATGTGATTTAACTTCTAGGGTCTTATATAAATACATAAAAATATGTAGGCAATAGTTATTTAAATATTTAAAAAAGATAATGCATGTATGTAAATCTGGCAATTTTGTCGTAAGAGGATATGACATGTATGTAGTTATTTGGGGTTGCGGTGTTCTTCAAGATTGACTTGAGGTCGGAGCACCAACAGATTCAGATACGACTGAAGGATGTGCACAAACTGTATTTTGAACTCATAAGGATTACTACAAATTTTGTATTAAAGTTAAGGGTTTGTTAGACGAGGACATCATGTGGAAATCATATGACTTATTCCAATAGGATTTTTTTCTCTCACACTTTGATTATATTGTGTCATTTTGGGAGGGGAGTGATGTTCAATTGGCACCTATGACACCATTCGTCTCATTCTCTATGAGTCAATGATGGGCCTGCCAAACTAGTTTGAAGACTTATGTTATGCATAAGAATAAAATGGACAATTTAGTTATTTGTTCACTATTATTGTGGGATATATATATAGTTAATATAGGTAATGTTATGAGATTGTTGTCTTTAATCTTAGAAGTAGGATTTAAGAGAGATCACCTACATCTCAAATCGTAGGTATTAAAATTAGGGTTTGGGAGAGATCTCTTACCTCTCGAACTATATGTGCTTATATTTATGTATTCGAGTATGTTGTTTGGTGTTATTGAAATAAAATGTTTGGTTGCCCTATTTTCTGTTAAAAACTCTTAATTTGTATCAGATTACATTAGGGCAAAACATTGCTGAGTAACTATACCGACATGGTTTGCAGATCTGATGCAAACTAAGCTTTGGATAAGATGAGAATTCTTCAGGTCCCATCTCCTCCTAAAAGATGTTTATGAAATGAGCTATAAGGTAAGAATTCAAAGATTTTTGTTGTTGAACCATTACTTTAATGGCAGTTCTCATCTTCGATTTACCTATGTAAGCAAGTATTTTTCACATCATACTATTGCATGGACTATCCAAACGTTTCAGTAAGAGAAATCAAAATGAGGATTGTATTCATTTTCGGAACGGGAGCAAAAGTTTCTTGATAGTTAATTCCATAAAATTGAGTGCATCCATTGGCTACAAATCGTATCTTGTATTGTTTTGTATTCCTCTCTATTTCATAGTTTATAGAATAAATTCATTTTCATTCTGCAATTATTATTATAATTTTTTTTTGTTTGATATGTCCATAATTTCTCAATTTGAATTTTTTATTTAGAGCATCTATCTCTTCTTTTATAGCTGACCAACAATTCTTATTGTCTAATGCCTCAAATAGGATTTATGATGTTGTGGTAAAATTGCAGCCGATATTTATAAGAAAAGTCTTGCGTGTAACAGAAAAAAATTTAAATGATGATGAGATGTGGTATAAAAGAGTAGTGATGAGATGATTATTGTTGTTTGATATAGATTATGAGACTTGAGCTTATTGTAGATTTATGTTGGGTTTATTTCTTCTTATGTAGACCTGAAGTGATGTAACTTTAGGATTTATCGGATTTTTGTTGAAGAAATTTTAAGATGAAAGATAAAAATTTCTTTAAACTTATCAATCAATCGGACATTATCCCCTATACATGAATTTGAAAAATATTTTATTTTACATCAAATGCGACATCCATTGAAGTAAAGAATTATTTATGGTGGAATGATAACATTTGTACTCTTTATGAGTAAGAGAATACCTAATGAACACGGACTTAGGAAAGCTCGAATCCAACTTTCTCATGTGTATTTTTTGATATAAATATAGGCACTGCACCATAACACTTTTGGAAGAATCTTTGAGAAGATATTTATGAGAAAAAATTGTCACTTTTAAGGGCATTCCATTGATTAGATAGGTGGTAGTTAGAGTATCTTCTCCTGAGTATTATTTTGGCATTTGATTCCAAAGGAGATGAATTTTGGTAACTTTTAGAAGATGAAGATTTTTCATTTTTATCGCTCTATTTTGTTTGAGAATGTCAGAGATCAGGATTGATGGATGATACCATACTTATGAAAGAAGAATGATATATATAATTAAAATAATTATGGGTATCATCAGTTCAAAATATTTAAATATTTATATTGAATTTTTTTTATCATGGCAATAAATGTGAAGAATAATGATGGCATCAAATTTTCTTTTAATGATAAATACTAAAGTCATTTAGTGCAGGCGTAAATGAATGTAACAAATCCAATAACATAAAATATATTGAGGATGTTTTTCAAATATCAAAGTGAATTAAAATAAAAGGAGTTAAGATGATCAAGAATCACTTTCAAGAAAAAACAACATGATGTTTTGCAAGTTCTCACGTCTCATAATGACAAATCCTTAATGCTTACCTTCATAAAAAGAAGAAGAAAATATTTGTAGAAGAGTTTTATAAGAGGGATGTTAGCCTATAATGAAGTTCCTCGATGATATTGATTTTGGGAGCAGAAATGAATGAGCATGATAATTGATTTTAGACCATAAGATAATATAACCCATCATTTTCTCTAAGTTGATAATGAGATCCTAAAGTATATAATAATTAGTAAAAAATTGACTTTGTAATTATGATGATTAATAATTCTATGAAATAATAAAATGTTAATTGTAAGGTGAGAACATATAATACATTACTAAGGGTAAAAATGGAAAACATATAAATATTTTCTTACCACGATAGTTATTAAGGAACCGTTAGCCACTTTTATTTTGCTATTACTCGGACAAGATTTTTTGGTTCGAAAAATATTGGCAAAATTTATCATGTTGTTAGAGGCACTTGAATTGAGGATCCAAATTCGAGAATATGTAACTGAGGTACTAAAGACATAAGAGTTGGAAGTTCTCCAATTTTGAGTAAGTGAGCATGATCCAAATTGCTTTTCCACATTAAAAAGGAGATTCTTAGTTTGTTTTTTCTTCCTAATTGAGTCACATTGTGTGCCTATATTTTCTTCTTATTTTCTCTGCTTCCATCATGGCCTTGAAGTATCCCATGAAGTTTGCAACATTTCTTTTTGATGTGCTTATTTTTTCTTGCAATAATTGCCTAGAGGTTACGTTTGAGAGGAGGCTTTTGTTCTTCATAGGGAGATAAATCTCTGATGGTAAATCCCCTCTCATAGAATTAAATGGATGTTATGATAGATGTTTCAAAGACTATATTATTGAACATCGCTATTTTTCTTTCTTCTTGAGCGCATAGTAGCGAGAAAAATTTATAAGAAGAGGAGATTTTCTCTTCTAAGGATTTGAACAATTATTGAATCCTACAAGAAGCTTAAATACTATTTCTCTTTTCACAAATCACTTAAGGATTTTCTTATCTTCATAACACATAATCTTAAAATCTTTGTATTAATCTAGTTCAAGCTAATAAACCTTAATTACATTAAAGTATTTAATGATTAGGAGATTATCTTAGTAGTATAGAGTTTGATTTTGATCTTATAGAAAATTGCAACATCCTTAACTTTTGAATGAGTTTGTTTGACAATATCCGAAATTTATTTTGCAGTAGATAAGAACATATTTGACATACTATTCTAAGGCTCCTAGAAGGTATTTCGTAGATGGATCTCGCTGGGAGGTGGTTGTGGAATAGCAAGGAAATGACAGTATGTGAGGTCAACGATGTTTGGATGGGATAAGAGTCTTTCAACAACTTTTCTAGCTCAAAACAACAAAGAGAACCCCGAAGTAGCAGGGTATGGATTGCGAGGAGGTTCGCTACTTATTCCTGAACAGGCTATAGACAAACTGCTTGTAGAAGGAAGAGGATGGAAACGCTTTATTGCAAAAATCAGAGATTATAATCTCTAACATACATAAAACAAAGCTAAAATTCTCCAAAAATAGAAAATAACACAAATAAATAGTTTCTCAGTAGAAAGAACTTCTAATTAGCCCTCAAATAATAACCAAGAAGGGCTCATAGGCCAGGCAACAAGCAAGAAAGTCTAGAATCACGTCTTAATTACGACGTATAGAAGAAATTTTTTCGATCGATCGTGATCCAATCTTGCGATTGCGGAAAAATTCGGAATTCCACATCCAATTTGGCCCCAAATGCGATTCAGCGTTGCGCAAGAACGTCCAACATCAATGATGATATTCCACAATCATGTCATGATCATGGAATCCGTTCCTTCCCCAAAATATACATATTGGATCCTTTGAATACAAAGATAGATCTGTAAGGTGTTAAATATATCTCCTTTTGAGAATTATCTTCACAATTTGAGGCCACTTCATATAGTTTCTCCCATTTAAGAAATATGAGGCTTGAATTCCCCATATTCTCTTTTAGTTTGACTTTCACTTTTTATGATGGTTGATTCCTAAAAAGGGATGTCAAAGAAACTAGATATAATGAAGGGAAGGAAGAGTACTAGCTAAAAAGAGATTCGAGGAAGACTAGATCCAGCAAAAGTTGGAAGCATAAAACTCTAACCCCACCCTAACACCATGTAGAGAAAGAAGTCCCCTGAAAAGGTTGCTGTATTCATTCTTTTAATGGGTATTCATGTACAAAACTACAAAACAAAGGAAATAAATAATTACAATAACAGACAAAAAAATCGTTATTAAATATCTACCATTTGATTATTTAGAGATCACAGATTGATGCCAAGATAGCAATATGTGGGCTATTATTTTTTTCTTTAGTATGAACTCATAGAGAAAAATGTCATGTCCTTATAAACAATAAATCTGTTGTATCAAAATTTACTTATCTAGCCCCTTTTGACCAAACCACTTTGCAATATACAAGATAAAATTTTTACAGATTTTTTTCAATAACATAACCCACAAAAAGCCCACAATTTGTTACTATGGATGGACATGATTTCCTTCTTGACTGTTATATTTTTTAGTATCTCTTATCCATGGCTCACATAACTAGCAACACTTGAATGGTGAACCTGATAATAATCAAGGAGATCATATCTTTGTGTTTATATTACTAAGTTTTACATCTCCAAATCCTCTAACTTATGCATAGCCTTTCTCCCAAGTTATATAAACTTTAGGTTTTCAATCGACAAACACAATATATTGTCCCATCCACAATTTAGTTACAAAGCATTTAGAATTTATTTTCATAAGGCACAATGCCAATTTCAAATAAGTAGGGCATGACGTATATGTCAATAGTGTAAATAGTGCGGACTAGGGCACATATCCCGATTCAACTAGCTTTTTACGCCTTTTTCAAAGTGGGCTCGAGTGGTTAAAATGGTGGGCATTATTTGTGCAATGGAAGAGACATAGACATAATGTTTGAACCCCATAGCTCACTACTTTAATTTGTGGCTTAAGGTTTAAAATTAATATCAATATTATTTACAATTTCTTGTACTTCTTTATTATATTTTGATTTGCATTATTAGGGCATATATGATACCCTTTGACTCTAGATACTCGTGCATACCCTTTCAACCATAGGAGTCAACACTCATGATTGATCTATTTTTCTCAGCTTGGTGAAGGTTTTCGAACTTTGAGAAACTCTAGCCACCTAAGGACTCAAGGGAGAAAAATAAACTAAAGAGTAGTCAACCCGTAATAAAGAAGTTGGAGGATGAGGGCCAAACGACAATGACGAAGAGGCTGGAGGGAAAAGGAAGACTAGTTAGATGAAGAGGAAGTCCCCTGGTTGGCTCAAAGAGATTGGAAGGAGGGAGACGGCCGGAGGGAGAGAAGCAGATCAAGCAGGTGATCCAGAAGAAACAATGGGTGAAAGAAGCAGTTGAGTCATCTGACTCAGATGTCGTTCCATGGTGAGATGGGAAGTAAAACTGGCATGCACGCCATGATGCGTCGATCCTTGATGGGGGTAACTAGGTGGTTGTCCAACCGCTTGTTGTGAAAGCCTCCGACCATTTAAGATGGAACGAATGATAGGTATGAGAAAACTTAGTTTNTAAATAAGAACTAAGTTGTATGTATGCGAATCTTCCAAATAGTTTCCATGAATAGAGAGAGAGAGAGAGACCTTCAGTAAAATCCACACTTTCAACGCGCTGCTAAGGACGGCGAGTTTGGTGCGTTTTCCTGAGGTTAGGTAATTGCACATGAATCGATCCACCCTCNCCTTCAGTAGAATCCACACTTTTAAGGCGCTACTAAGGACAGCGAGTTTGGTGCGTTTTCCTGAGGTTAGATAATTGCACATGAATCGATCCACCCTCAGAACAAATTGTGGCCATGATTTTACATTCTCAGGATCCGGTTTATGATCCATATCGGCCTAAAAATATAACTCATAATTGTTTAATAAAAGTAACATACAAAGGAATAAAAAAACTAGCAACGAACAATGAATTAAGAGTATATACACAGACGGAAAAAAAATTCATCCACTTCTTCTTCGAATGGTTAGAATTTACAAACACAACCTCCTTTTTTAAATGTTGAAGTCATCTTTAAATTCCACTTTAAATCNAATTCATCCACTTCTTCTTTGAATGGTTAGAATTTACAAACACAACCTCCTTTTTTAAATGTTGAAGTCATCTTTAAATTCCACTTTAAATCACACTCAATAAAAAAAGTTGATGAACAGTATAAGAGGTGTGACAACTGAAGTTAAGTTGTGATCATCATATCACCGGACTACTAAAGTGCAAAAGCAATTAAATATATATAAATATATATATATATAGAATAATTACATGGAAATTTAGAAGAAAAAAATCATAAGACAGAACTCATATGAAAATAGTCCACAATTAATAATATAAACTTACAAATCCCGTCCTCATTGTAAGTTGGTGATTTGCAAAAACTAAGCATCTAATATGTAATTTTAATGAGCATTGTGTTAAAAATTATCCATAAATACCAAAGGGTTATGAGTAAATGTTTCTTGAATCCATTATATAAAACAAAAACTATATGTACTAGGATATGAATGGAACATAAATAGCTAAAATGGAGTTCTTCTAAAGTCACAAGCAATAAGGGCAATTCATGGTGACGCAAAANTTGTCCATGCCACCACCTTTTTTCTTCTCAGCCCAAAACAATCGTAACCAATGATACTATCCTTTCATCCGAACACGTCATGTTGTTTAATATCTTTTGTATCTGCATAACCTAATTCTCTGCTTCAACTGAGCCTTCAGTTCCATTGAATAATAGGTCGTAGATATTAAAACATATTCAAATAATTATCCACAGTGATGGTATCACTTCCACTAGACAACAATCTAGAACTTGAATAAGTTGCATCATTCGTTGCCATCATCTTCGTCAGAGTATTAATATTTATACTGATAAAAGGTGGTAACTCTTCATTTCCTACCACATTTTCTTCTTCGTCAGTCACGGATGCTTTATTTGCCTAAATTAAAATATTACCTAATAATAGTTAACTTGAACTTTCATTTTTCTTATTATTAATTTTCACAATTATCTCATTGGCTCTTTCATCAATATTGCATTACTTAATCCTAAACATTGTTCTCTGATATAACTTTAGTTAAAACCAGACCCCCGAGCTTGGAATTTCCAAAGGTGAGAACGAACGGTCGAACGATAAAATTAAAGAACTGTAAAATTACTTTTTTTTTTTATTTCACCATTCAACCATCCATTCTCATTTTGGAAATTCTAAGCTCCTATGTCTGTTCCTGATAGATTTGACATGTGAAGGAGACAACGACAACCAAATTTGAGATGAGCGCTTTGACCGTGAGGGCTTCACAGTGAGGACTACGACAACAAGAACTTTGATTTGTATTTCAGCAGCGGNTATTACTTAATCCTAAACATTGTTCTCTGATATAACTTTAGTTAAAACCCGACCCCCGAGCTTGGAATTTCCAAAGGTGAGAACGAACGGTCGAACGATAAAATTAAAGAACTGTAAAATTACTTTTTTTTATTTCACCATTCAACCATCCATTCTCACCTTGGAAATTCTAAGCTCCTATGTCTGTTCCTGATAGATTTGACATGTGAAGGAGACAACGACAACCAAATTTGAGATGAGCGCTTTGACCGTGAGGGCTTCACAGTGAGGACTACGACAACAAGAACTTTGATTTGTATTTCAGCAGCGGAGACAACGACATGAAGGAGATTCAATTCAACATGTGAAAAAGATGTCGAAAATGCAAGTCACTCGATTTGACACTTGAAGAAGACACTGTAGAGGGAGTGCTTNCCAGCAGCAGAGAAAACGACATGAAGGAGATTCAATTCAATATGTGAAAAAGATGTCGAAAATGCAAGTCACTCGATTTGACACTTGAAGAAGACACTGTAGAGGGAGTGCTTGAACGCATTCAAACTTGTGTGTCTCAACCCATTTATTTGTCCACCAACCCGTATGTTCCCTTCAATCGAGTTATTTAACTTATTAAGTACTCATTCAACCCAGTCTACATCAGCATATCTATGTTTTGAAGCTTTTTATAATCAAGTTTTAAGTCATCTAAATAATATTTCACATTCTATAATTTTTAATGAATGTACCATTATTTTTTTTTTTTTATGTTTATACAAGTTATAAGTATTTTAGTTAATAAAAATGTTGCGCTTAGAATTTTGAAGCAAAAATAAGTACTTTACATTGCATTGCACTATGAATAAATGTAATGAATTATTATATTAAATGAATAGTGCAAAAATAAGAACTTATGCATCACATTGCGCTTTGCACAAAACAATGATTTGTGGTAAAACTATGAATCATAAATTTATCGAATGATTATATTAGATGAATAGTCGAAGACATCTGCTAAAGATGTAGTTGTTGGAAAGATATTTGATTAAGTTGTATATGTACAATGAATGATAAAAACAAAATACCTATTAAGTGTTAAAGGCTCAAAAAGAAAAAAAAATTATAGACATAAAGTAACATGATTTGAAGATGTTCCAAACTACTTGCAAATAATAGACTTGACATCCCAAATAATACCCAGCAGGAACAAAATAAAAATGAGGATTCATTAATCCACATCCCAAAATTATTAGTGTAAGACAAATGATTATTTTAATTTTATCAATGATCAGTCTCCTTGTCTCAATGATGTTTGCTGGAAAAGAAAAAAGACTGGGTCAACTTCATACTTCATAACTTACAGCTAAAATTCTAATGGGAATAGAGAGAGCAGGAACTAAAAGAGGCAACCATGAAGCTGGTGGTATCTCCAGGACCTTTGAAGGCCATGCAAAGGCAGTAATGTATTGCATTAACAATACCCACATGCTGCAGAAGCAAGCTAAGCATTTCAAAGTGCGGTTGGATACATCAAGGGTTGAGTCTTCATGGAACAAAAAACTAGCCAAGTCCATGCTGAGGCTGGCTAAAGATCACAGGTAACTCGTAGAATCCCATAAATCTATTTTCATTAACTAGATGAAGTCTAGGATTTCCATTAAATGGGTCAAGCATCCGAAAGCTCCTCTTCTGGCAATGGTGGTGACAAAGATACGCGGTGAAAATGATAAGGAATAAAGCCAAAGATTGAGATCTTTCGAGGAACAATTAATTTTAATCTTTTTTTCTTTGATGTTTTTCTCTCAATATTGTTTTAACAAAATAACGTGATCCTTGTATTGATTTATTCTTGAAAAAACTGTCACGAGTTATGTAAGTCTTCATATTTTTATTCCTTTAAAGATTTTTATTGCCCAATTTTAATGCCCCCGGCCCCAGCGAGCCACGGCCGGCCCCGGCACACACACACATACAAAAAAATATGTTGGAATACATGCTTAGGACAGTTTATTGAGTCTAGGTTTAATTGAGTCAAGTTTGTCCCTTAATCTTAGGAGTTAGTTGGTATTTTTCTTGATTTTGTTTCTTGTTATTTTCTTGGCTGATTTTTAGGTCTTTTTCTTAAAAGTTTGTTATTAGCTCTAAGTTTAAATATTGTAAGGCTACACAAAAGGTGTGTGACTCTAATTTTCTTTTAAATCTACAACAATTCTCTTAAGTTATCTTCTTTCTCATTTCAAGAAACCAACAATTTGGTATCAGAGCTCTCTTCTTAAGGGACATGTGCGTGAATTTGAGCGACAATGGAGATCAAAGCTAGTTTTTACTCAGTTGTTCCACCGGTGTTTGATAGAGACAACCACCGGATTTGGGCAGTCCGCATGGAGACATACCTGGAAGCTTTGGATCTCTAGGAAACAGTGGAAGAAGACTATGACATTCCTCTTCTCCCTGAAAAATCCCACCGTTGTACAAAGTAAAGCACAAAAGGAGAAGAAGACAAAGAAGTCCAAGGCAAAAGCTTGTCAGTTTGCTACAGTTTCCTCCACGATCTTCACTCATATCATGTCGTTGAAAACTACAAAGGGGATTTGGGATTATCTCAAATCTGAGTATGAAGGAGATGAAAGAATTTGAGGGATGTAGGTGCTAAACTTGCTTCGTGACTTTGAATTGCAAAAGAAGAAGAAAACAGAAATCATAAATGAGTACTCTGACAGACTACTCAACATAGCAAATCGTGTCAAACTACTGGGTTCTTCTCTGGAAGATTCAAGGATTGTTGAAAAAATCCTTGTAACAGTGCCTGAAAGATTTGAAGCTACCATCACCGCCTTAGAAAACACGAAGGATCTGTCAAAGATTTCTTTGCAAAACTCTTTAAGTGTTTTACAAGCACAAGAGCAGAGGAGTGTAATGAGGAAAGAAGGAGCCGTTGAAGGAGCTCTACCAATCGAGCATCAAGATGATGAAAAGAATAGGTAGCCCAAGAACAAGAAGTTTCAAGCTACAAGTGGACAAAGCTCTACACCCGAGAACAGAAGCAAAATTGAAAATAAAAATTAGGAGTAAAAAAAGATTACCCTCTATGTCAACATTGTGGCAAGAAAGGACATCCTCCTTTCAAATGCTGGAGAAAACCAGATGCAAAGTGCAGCAAGTGCAATCAAATGGGACATGAAGCTGTTATTTACAAGAATAAAGATCAGCAGCAACGAGATGAAGCACAAGTGGCAGATGAAGAAGAAGATGACCAACTTTTCGTTGTAACTTGTTTCACGAGTTATGAAACAAGTGAAAACTAGCTCATTGATAGTGGTTGCACTAATCATATGACAAATGACGAGGAGTTGCTCAAGGAATTGAAGACCACCGAGTCCCAGAAGGTAAGAATTGGGAATGGTGAATATATTGCAGTTAAAGGAAAGGGCACCGTAGCCATTGCAAGTTGTTCAGGAACCAAGTTGATCACTGATGTTCTCTTTGTATCAGATATTGATCAAAACATGCTCAGTATTGGTCAATTAATAGAAAAGAGATTTAAAGTGATGTTCATGAAGAAAGCCTGTGTGATAGAGGATGCTACGGGCCAAAAAATGTTTGAAGTTAAGATGGAAGGGAGGAGTTTTTCACTCAATCCAATGCATAAGAAACAAATTGAAAGCACTATGAAGATTCAATCAACAATTGAGATGGCTGAGCATGTGAAAGTTGATGTAGGGCTGAGGGAATTAGAACTGGAGTTAACCTTACAGAAAACAACTGCATGACTTTTAGAGTTGAAAGTTCTCCTTTTGAGTATGGAAACAGAACTCCAAGCCATGTCGCGAATGAATGACGAATTGAAAGACGAAATGGATAAGGCAATGGCGAGCCAATTTGATTCGGAGATGGTTTGATAAAGGCTACTACAAAAGTTACAGAACTGAAAGCAAACCTCTTGGATAAGGAGACACAGCTGCAAAGAATTATGGATGAGAATGAACAACTAAAATTGGACCTCAAGAGAGACAGGGAGCATCAGGAAAATTATGTTGAAGCTATATTGGATGCTGAGAGAGCAAAAGCTGTAGAACAAGAAGCACTGATGGGACTAAGTGTTGTCAATGGGGAGGCTGAAAAGAATAACAAGAAGGCAACAAAAGTTTTGGAGCAGCTTGAGGCTGCTCAAACAGTGCAATCAGAGATGGAGGTTGAGCTGAGGAGGCTTAAGGTGCAGTCAGATAAATTGAGAAAGGCAGCTGAAGCAGCTGCAACAGTTCTCTCACTAAGGAACAATGGTAGAATAGTTGAGAGGATGGGCTCTTAAATCATACTACAATTCATTGCTCCCTGGGAAGCTACTAAGCTCCTCTTTCTCCAACGACTTGAATGATGATTCTCCCAAGAGGAAGAATGACAATATGTTCAGGAAAATTTTAATGGATCTTAATCTGGAGCAGAAAGAAAACACTAAGAATTTTGTTGACAACCAATCTGCCATTTTCATTTCCCGTAATCCTGTGTTTCATTGGGAAAACTAAGCATTTCAACATCAAGTTATTTTTTCTAAGAGAAGTGCAGAAAGAAGAATTTGTGACTCTGGTTTATTACAAATCTGAAGATCGGTTGGCAGATTTGTTTGCAAAGTCAATTCCAATCAGCAAGTTTGAGTTTCTAAGACAGAAATTTTTTGTTTGCAACTCCTAAAGCAAGGAGGAGTGTTGGAATACATGCTTAGGATTGCTTATTGAGTCTAGGTTTAATTGAGTCAAGTTTGTTCCTTAATCTTAGAAATTAGTTGTTATTTTTCTTGATTTTGTTTCTTGTTATTTTCTTGGCTGATTTTTAGGTCTTTTTCTTGGAAGCTTGTTATTAGCTCCAAATTTAAATATTGTAAAGCTACACAAAAGGTGTGTGGTTCTAATTTTCCTTTCAATCTACAACAATTCTCTTTAAGTTTTCTCTTCTTTCTCATTTCAAGATATTAACAAAATAAAAAGTAGCCAGCTTTTAAAGTACTTGTTCTTGATGGAAGGAATGTGTGATGCAAGGGACTTAGGGGAGGTCTAGCCTGACTGAACCGGCCACTAGGCTCAGTAGAAGAAGACTCTCGGTCAAGCAGAAGGCTGGACAGGCCCCCTCCTCCCTCTTTCATTGGGAGGAATTATTCCCCTCTTCCTTTTATGTTTTCTCGCATATATATCTATGTGTTTGTTGTGCTTGGGTTCAGATTTTGTATTTCTGATTTCAGAATTCTGTCTGTCTTGTCGTTGACGACTGTTTTCCCATCTAAGGTTGTATCTGAGGGCGAGAAGATGTTCCGATTGTAACTCTTCCGAGTTGGTTATCTTCTCCAAAAGGTCAAGGGGTGTTGCAGCTATAACTCGATCCAAAGGCATAGTTTTCCTCGATATACATCCCTCTGTTGTTCGTTGCACTCTTCTAGGCACCATCAACCTTCTTCGTTTCCCTTACCATCACCCTCCATCCTCTCCATTATTTCTCGTTTCCTAAGCTGCCGCCCAATAGTTGTACCAGCTCCACTACAATATCTTGTTCTAGTCTTCATGCTGAGCCGCATGCCACCCACTGCCTTCCTACCAGGACGAAACCACTTCCTACTCGTTTCCTACGCCTAGCCAGCCCATCTCCCACTCCTCATTGTTGCCTCCAACTAGTAAATCCTGCCCAAATCCAGCCAATAATCTCTCATCTGTCACTGACTTTCCTCCCATTCAACAGCAGCTTCCGCTATTGCCGCACTCTACACTAGCCTCCTACCATTGCCGCAACCTCCATTCCACCAACCACCTACTGTCCAGCCAGTGTTCACCACCTTCCTCACCCTTGGTGTTTTTTGAAGTTGTGTTGTTATTTTTTCTGTCGTCGAGAGTCTTTATTTGTAACCATATTAAATTTTAGGAATAATAAATTGTATTTCTATTGTNGGGTCAAGGGGTGTTGCAGCTATAACTCGATCCGAAGGGATAGTTTTCCTCGATATACATCCCTCTGTTGTTCGCTGCACTATTCTAGGCACCATCAACCTTCTTTGTTTCCCTTACCATCACCCTCCATCCTCTCCATTATTTCTCGTTTTCTAAGCTGCCGCCCAATAGTTGTACCAGCTCCAGTACGATATCCTGTTCTAGTCTTCATGCTGAGCCGCATGCCACCCACTGCCTTCCTACCAGGACGAAACCACTTCCTACTCGTTTCTTACGCCTAGCCAGCCCATCTCCCACTCCTCGTTGTTGCCTCCAACCAATAAATCCTGCCCAAATCCAGCCAATAATCTCTCATACGTCACTGACTTTCCTCCCATTCAACAACAGCTTCCGCTATTGCCGCACCCTACACTAGCCTCCTACCATTGTCGCAACCTCCATTCCACCACCCACCTACTGTCCAGCCAGTGTTCACCACCTTCCTCACCCTTGGTGCTTTTTGAAGTTGTGTTGTTAATTTTTCTGTCGTCGAGAGTCTTTATTTGTAACCATATTAAATTTTAGGAATAATAAATTGTATTTCTATTGTGGTTTTGGTAAACTCCAATATTAATTTGTATCAGAGCTAACCTAATCCTAGTCCTAGTATAGGGTTTCTTAGCATTCGCCTTACCCCTCCACCAAAAATTTTATTTCTTGTTCGCAAACCATAGATAATATTTGATCTAACCCTAATTTTCCTTTTTTTTTTATTTTCAAATTTAGTAACCCCAAATTAATTTTTCGACACCATCGATTAGTCTCCTATGCCCTCTTTCACCTCCCAACCCTAAACCCTAGCTATGCCGCCAAAAGATACATGTCCGGGCCTACCCGAGAAGAGATACAACGGAAGATCTGTCAACTTTAGTGGAGGCTTGTAGACATTGAGGATGAAACCCAGGGTGGCTTACCCTTGATATTTACAGGGAGAGTCGAAGAGGCGATATAGACGAGAAATTCAACCCCTTTCATAGGGAGGATTTCAGTGACAAAAAAGAAAGGTCACGATAATTCGGAATCCAGTATCAGAAGAGGCCTAGAAAGGANATTTTCAAATTTAGTAACCCCAAATTAATTTTTCGACACCATCGATTAGTCTCCTATGCCCTCTTTCACCTCCCAACCCTAAACCCTAGCTATGCCGCCAAAAGATACATGTCCGAACCTACCCGAGAAGAGATACAACGGAAGATCTGTCAACTTTAGCGGAGGCTTGTAGACATTGAGGATGAAACCCAGGGTGGCTTACCCTTGATATTTACAGGGAAAGTCGAAGAGGCGATATAGACGAGAAATTCAACCCCTTTCATAAGGAGGATTTCAGTGACAAAAAAGAAAGGTCACGATAATTCGGAATCCAGTATCAGAAGAGGCCTAGAAAGGAGACATCATTTGAAAATACATAGATTATGAAATTAAGGTGGATCCACCAGAGTTAGAGGGAGATTTGGATCCAAACACCTATCGAATGGAAACAATCAGTTGAGAGGGTCCTTGAGCACAGAGAAGTTCCAAAAGATAAAAGGGTGAAACCTGTAGCTATCAAACTGAGAAAGAGCATCACCATATGGTGGGAAAACTTTTAGAGGCAGAGGAAGAGAAGTCAATGACAAGATTACCAAATGGAAGAAGAGGAAGGCGATGCAGAGAAAATGCATACCTTCTCACTACCGTCAAGCCATATTTTTGAGACTCCACCGCCTGCAGCAGAGAACCCTAACAGTGGAGGAGTTCACAACATAGTTTAACCAGTTGCAGATAAATTGTGATTTGGTCGAACTAGAGGAACACAACATAGCCCGTTATCTACGGGACCTAAAGCCTGTTTATCAGCAATGTGATGCAGCTGCAGCCTTATTAGTCACTTGAAGATGTCTATATCATAACAATGAAAATGGAAAGGAAACAAAAACAGAGCACACAACCACCACTAGTCAAGCAACCACCCACAGTTAGAGACACCAGCAGGAGCACGCCTCCAGGAATTGAGAAACTGGTTCAGAAAAAGATAGAGCCACCCTCAATGAGAAGAAGTCTGAAAAGAGTAGCACACCTACTACAATTCCCGCTAGAAAATGCTTCAAATGTCATGGATTTGGGCACATCACCTCCAGCTGCCCGATGAGTCGAGCGGTGTCATTTACTGAGCAGGGCGTCGTGGAAGAGGTTAGCGACAGGAAACGGCTAAGGAACAAAATGAGGTGTATCATCTTGCATCGGATGAAGGATAGGCGCTTGTGGTTCGACAATTCCTAGAGACTGACGATATGAGAGATTCACAGTGGCTTTGTCACAATATATTCTACACCCGTGGCACCGTGAATGGGAAAGTATGTAGTCTCATCATCGATGAATGAAGCGAAAAGAATGTGGCATCTACACAGATGGTAGAGAAGATGAGTCTCATGACTCATAGGCATTACTAGTCGTATTCTCTGAGATGACTAAATAAAAAGAACATGGTCAGCATTGATCGGAGGTGCCTAGTGGATTTTCAATTGGGAGTCAGCTGTAGGATCAGGTGTGGTGCGATGTGGTACCCAAGATATCTGCCACATTCTACTGGGGAGACCGTGAAAATTTGATCGCAAGACTCAGCACAACAGATTTAGAAAGACCTACTCCTTTACCAAGGAGTAGAAGCATGTTATCCTACTTCCTTCGACGAAGTCCGAGATTACAGAAGTCTTTGCCAGCCGAGCAACGTCGGTGGGAACATATTTGGTGACGAAAAAGGATGATAAGCCAAGACACTAGCTCAAGACAATGGATGGTCACAACATAGCATTTCAGGATATCATGGTTAATACCTTATCACCATGGCCACCACCGTTTGAGGGGACTCAAGTTACTCTCACTTCAGATTAGGTTGGGTTGATCGTGGACTATTTGTGAGGATTCAACAATATATATGAGACACACAGACTCAATACAACATAGTAGTGGACCTCCAGAAGAGCGAATTGATATGGTTGTATGCTCGCAAGTGGAGAAAAATCCACAGGTATTTTGGGGGAAGGTGCAGTAGCGAGTGGGATCCAGGTGCTGCTAGGATTGAAGACGAATAGCCAGAAGCTTCGACAAATGAATTCAAACTCTCCAACACAGGAAAACTGGCGTGGGAGACTTAGGGGAGGCCTAACCTGACTAAACCGGTCACTGGGTTCAGCAGGAGAAAGCTCTCCATCTAGTAGGAGGTTGTTTCGGCCCACTCATCCATCTTTCAGTGGGAATTATTCCCCCCTTCATTTTTTATTATCCCGTCCCCGTCTATATATTTACTATAAATATATGTGTTTGTTGTCATAGGGTTTATGTTTTATTTTTCTCATTTTAGAATTTTGTCTAGTTTGTCGTCAACAGTTGTTTCCCTGGCTAGGATTGTATCTGATGGTGACGAGATGCTCTCACTGTAACTCATTCGAGGTGGTGATCATCTCTAAGGGTTCAAGGGATGTTTCAGCTGTAACTCGATCCGAGGAGATGGTTATCTATGACCCATGTCCTGTTCCTATTCGCTGCCCTCTTACCGGCATCACCAACCTTCCGCACTTTTCTCCTTATGTACAATCAGCAAGGACAAGAGTGCAGGAACACTAAAGTTGTCTCAGGCTGAGTATGTTGATAAGATCCTATAAAGGTTCAACATAAGGTGAAACCGGTTAGCTCTCCCTTAGGTAATCCCTTTAAACTATCTAAAGAGTTATCGCCAAACTCTGAAGCAAAATAAGCACAAATGGACAGAACTTTGTATGCTCAGCAGTTGGAAGTTTGATGTATGCGATGATTTGTATCAGATTAGATATTGCATATGTCGTCGAGTGGTAAACAGATATATGGGGAATCAATGCAAGCATCATTGAGAGGCGGTAAAGTAGATTCTCAGGTATTTAAGTGGAACAACCAATAGGGTACTTTGTTATGGAAATGCAAGGATCAGTCTACAATGATTCGTAGATTCAAATCTGGCAGGAGAAGTATAGCGGGTAACATCTTCACATTGGAAATACAACAATGAGTTGGGTTTCCATAATGCAGAAGATCGTTGCACTTTCAACTACAAATGTCAAATATGTTGTTATTATTGATGCTAGCAATGGAATGATTTGACTACAGAATTTCATGACACAATCGAGCAATGAGCAGGGGACTGCAAAGCTCTACAATGACAATATGAGTATGATTCATCTTGCTAAGAACATTGTTTTTCATGTCAGGACGAAACACATCGAGCTCAGGTATCATTTCATTCAATATCTTCTAAAAGATTGACAATTATTTCTGTAAAAGATACAGCTGAAAATCCTGCAGATATGTGTCAAAAGTGGTGACTGTTGAGAAACTTAAGTTGTACATGGCTTCAGTTGGGTTTCATAATGGTTGAGACTGAGGGTGAGCCACACCACTGTATCTGATCACAGTATGTGACTATGAAGACGATTCAGATGGAGGTTCAGACCGCATTTGATTGGACTCATTGCTATCAGTCTTCAAGTGAGAGATTATTAGTTGTGGAATCTGATTGGAGCACTCATGAGCAGCAGGTAGGTTGACTTTCTCGCAGACTGTGCTCCCGGTGCCTAGGCGTCGGGCTATGAGCTCTCAAGCACCCATTGGGTGTTCCCAGACAGAGCAAGCAGAAATCTTGTACCCATTCTGGACGGCCAATGTGGGCAATTAGGCGCTCACTTCTGGTGCTTAGGCGCCAACAATCCAAGAGCTCGACACCTAGGCGCCAAGTTTGGGCGCGTATGCCCCCAAAACAGTTAGTGATGAGATTACAGTGTTTAATCCTAATTTCAAGCCTTTTTTGTGGAGTTTTGTCATTTATTTCTTCTGTATTCTTTGACAAGCATCCCAATAAAGATGAGGAATGTTAAAGAAGTGGATTTCGGTGATTCGACGTGATTTTTGAGTAGAATCTAAGAGGGAAGATTGTTGGTGAAGTCCTGTAAATTTCTTCATGTTAGCGTGGATAAGAAACTTATGAGTTTTTTTTTTAACTTTCTGAATTACAGAATGGAATTTCTGGCGGTGAGGCTTCGTGGCTTTTTCCCATTCTCGAGGTTTTCCACGTAAAATTACTGTGTTTTCTGGGAATGTGCTTTTGTGTTAAAACCTTTTTTTTTCTTATAAGTTTCTCGAATAATGTTATCCTATTATGCGGCGAAATTAAAAAGAAGACCCTTTCTTATTTCTGCGGTCTAGTGAATGGATCTCTCGGCCCAAGGGACTTGCCGCCCAATGGGAGAGGATCCTCCCTTTTCAAATCTATCACCCCCTTCCTTTCCTATTTCTATTCCTTTCCTTTTTTTATTCATTTCCTATTTCATTTCATTTTCTATTTCTTTTCCTTTCCCTTTCTAAGCCATCATATTCCATCCATTTTTTTTTCTATTACCTTCTATTCCTATCAACTATCATCTATTATATATATATATATATATATATATATATATATATANTACGTCATAGACCCTTGCTGCAACCTCCTCTCAGCATGTCATCATCACTCCTACACCATCCATCACCGCATCCACCAACAATCATCCACCTTCCGGCACTCCCGCTGCTTTCTCCTTTTCTGAGTCCGCTGCTCTCCTCTATATAATCATTTATGTGTTTTGTAATATTTTCTTTCTTACTTTGCAACAGCGACATTGTCACCTACTGTTTGCATGTTTGTGTTGTTTTATGTTGAGGAATCATCATTGAAATATTTTTGAATTCAACAATAAAATTTGTTGTTCGGTCGTGGTTTGGGTTAACTCCAGTATTATTTGGTATCAAAGCTAGCCTAACCCTAAGCATATCTTAGGGTTTCCTAACATCCACCACTACCCAAGCCACCTTCACAAAAAATTCTTTCCTACAACCCACCAAACCATAGCCAAAATTTGACCCAACCCTACTTTTTCTTTGTTGGTTTTCAAAATCAGCAACCACAAATTAAATTTTTTACACCTTCAATTAGTCCCAAGCTTCCTCTGCACCTCCAACCCTAATCCCTAGCCATGCTACCAAAGAGATATATGTCTGAACCTACCCAAGAAGAGATATATTGAAAGATCCAACTTTAGCAGAAACATGCGGATATTGAAGATGAACCCAGGAGGAGATTACACTCGACCGTGATCTGAAGAGTAAAAAGGGAGAAAGGGAGAATCTGAAGATAAAGCGGAAGATACAGAATTAGTTCCTACCAACTTACTAAATACAACATTTTCAGACCCTAGCTTCCAAAGTGGAGAGATCACATCAATGAGCGATCAACCCAACTTACAGACAGAATTCAACTTCAGGATCTTGCACCCAAAAGAACATCCAAGCTAACCCCGTCAGAGGAAGAGCTGATTAAGAGTGGAGAACAGTTGGAACCAAGCTACATTCCCAAGTCCATCCCAACCAAGAAGTACTTCAGGTGCTATGAGTTTGGGCATAGCAAGCCGGATTGCATAACCAATTGAGTGATCACTTCCACAGATCAGAACGCAATTGAAGAAATAAATGGTGATCAGTGAGAAGATAAAGATTTTAAAGAGGATTCTTAATTTTCAGCCAAATAGGAAGACACACTATCGATTCCAGTTGATTCCAAGATAGAGATTTCAATTGAGGTAACAGTAGCTATTCTAGAAGGTAGTGACTCTAATGTAATGGCCATTCCAATAGAGTGTGAGATTGTGGTGCCTCTAGCTAACAGTTTGTAGACTTTGAGAGAAGCATCAGCAGGACCAACCCTGGATGTCCAAAGGGGCCAAGAGTTTGAGAAGTTGATATCAGACACAAAACAACCCCAGATAAAAGAAATTTAGACCATTCGTTCCTGAGTTGCTCCAACTAGGGGAGATCTAGCGCATTAGAAAGGGAGCCCTTTTAGGCCGCGTTGGGAATATTTTATGGAGTTAATTAGATGTTAGATTCAGTTCAACATGGTAACCATCATCAGATGTCCAAACAGGAGAGATGAACCCTACCCTTGAAACTTGCTTAGGAGCTTAATGAGGAAAGAAATTCTTCAATATGATCCAGGTCCAATCATTGAAAAAGAGGTCTCCTAAATGGTTGCTATTGAGAGTGAAGTATCCTGCTACAAATTTCATCACAAAGAAGATTTCTACTCACATACTAGTTTATCAGTTACATTCCATTCAATATGAGAAGTGGAAGAAGTAGGTTTCAGATTAAATTGTGGAAGCCAACTCTATATACAGCTCCAGCTCAGAATGTACTAAAAGAGATGTATATTTATTCTATGAAGATATGTAATGACAACGACTATAAGTTCAACTTGTCAAGAGACTATAATATTTCTATTACTTTCAATGTCACAGACCTACTTCGTACCGCGTGGACCACGAAGCATTGACAAACGAAGTTGAAGCTCCCCCAAACCCCAGGAGATTGACGCGGAAACTTACCATGGACACGGTACTGTAGCTGCTACAATACCGCGGTCCAACGGGGTCTCTCAGCCTAGAGGAATTGTAGCCCAAATAAAGAGGATCCTCCCTTTCCAAATCTGCCCCTCCCCCCTTTTTCCTATTTCTAATCCTTTCCCTTTCTACGTCATCCTATTCCATCTCTTTCCTTTCGTATTACCTTCTATTTCTATCTACTATCATCTATTATATATATGTTGATTTGCCTGCATTAGAAGGGGGTTATTGATTGGTCTCTGTTTTCGGTTTGCTACCTCTAAAGTGTTTCTCTCTATTGAGGGTTGTATCAGACGGTGAGAAGGTGTTTCAGATATAACTCGTCCAAGACGGTGATTTTCTCTGCTCGTTACATTGTGGAAGCATGCATATATATACAGCTCCAGCTCAGGATGTGTTAAAAAAGATACATTTATTTTATCAAGAAGTCTTGTGTAATGACAACGCTTATAAGATCAACTTGTCAGGGAATATAATATTTATGCTACTTTCAACGACACGAGCATACTTTGTACTACATGGGCTCCGAAGCATTGACAAATGAAGTTGAAGCTCCCCCCAACCCCGAGAGATTAACGCGGGAGCTTACCATGGACGTGATACTGTAGTGCTACAATATTGCGGTCCAACCAAGGGGTCTCTCGACCCAGAGGAATTGCAGCCCAAATAAAAAGGATTCTCCTTGTCCAAATTAGCCCGACCCCGGCCCCTCCTTTCCAATTTCTAATCCTTTCCCTTTCTTTTCTTTCCTATTACCTTCTATCTCTATCTACTTTTATCTATTATATATATATGATGATTTGCTTGCATTAGAGAGGGGTATTGATTCAGTTTGCTGCCTTCAAGGTGTTTTTCCCTTTTGAATGTTGAATCCAACGGCGAGAAAGTGTTTCGTTTGTAACTCGTCAGAAGTGGTGATTATCGTTGCTCATTCCATTTCTTCTTGCCACCGCCAACCCCTTCAGGGTTTATCTTTGGTGTCGCCAGCCTCTTCCAAGCCAGTTATTGTTGTCGTGATCACTTTCAGGATTTGTTCCTGATGCTATCTGGCCTTAGTCACCTCTTCCTATCGTTGTGTCCAACCCACCACCTACTTTTCCTGCTGCTGTACAGTACACTGCCTCCTACTCCGACTGCTGTCCAGCCCCCAGACACACGTTCTCACTAATTTCCAAACCACCGCCACCGCTCCTACTCCCTTCTACGCCATTGTCGGCGATAAAAAGTTAGGGTGTGCTGAGTCGCTCGTAGGAAGCTGTTGGTCGCCGGAATCGAAATCCCGTCGCCCGCTTTGGAATGACATTTTAATTTACATATAGATTTAAGTTTAGAAAAATTTGAAATCAAACTGATCCCATAATTTTCACAGCTTAAATGAAAGAGCACTCTATCTCAAACTTTGTATCTATCCCGAGGGATAAATACAAGACTTAATAATAAAACTCGATCAGATAAACTAAGAAATATATGACGTATGTTTGGTCTGCGAAACCACTTTATTTACCGACAAATTTCCCAATTTAATATGAAAAATTAAATAGGATTTATTTTAAACTGGGTTTGAAAAAGCTTCCTACAAGGGCAAGCCCCTATAGTTAATTACATCTTAAATGACCGAAGTCACTTAAGAATACTCTCGATAAAAATTAAGAAAAATTATCTTCAAAAACTTCAAAAGGACGAGACTTTTCAACGAAATCGGACAAAGATGTATAAAAGGGGAATGACTCAAATTTGGAACATTCATTACAGAATCCAAAAAAAGAATAACTAGGGGATGTCACAAATCCAGAGGAGAACCTTGGTGACTTCCCATTCTATTATATGGTTTGGCTTCAGTTTCGAGGAGAAATATTCAAGTGTTTTATCCTGCTAATTTTATCTATTTAGGGCTTACATTCGTGTGAAACGATCACACAAATAGCCTGTAAGATGTGAGGATTTATGTCGTAACGAATGACAACATCAAAATCCTAAAACCAGTTAGGACTTAGATCGTACAACATAGCTATACAAATGCATAAAGAAAAGGTTGAGGATTTATGTTGCGTTATGCGAACAACCTTGAAATCTTATGGATTGTTGTTTTAATTTCTAGAAAAGGAATGGTTTAGCTGGGGAAGACATGTTCTGCTGTTGAAGATGGTCCTGCTACCCACCGCGCTAGTTCCAAACTCCTTGTCGTGATGAGTTCTAGGGTGTCAAGTTATAATGTTAAATTCAGCAGTCCTATGGTTGTAGTTCTTCAGATATTTTATAAGGAACATGTTGAAGTTGTATCATATATAGCATAACACTAGAATATGTAGCACAGGACAAGCAGTAGAGTATGCAGTAGAGAGAACAGTACAACATGCGGGGTAAAGGAAAAATTAAAAAATACAGCAAGTAGGTGATTTGCAAGAAAGTAACATGCTATAAACATAAAACAAACATGTATACCTAGGAGGTCCGCTGTTCCTTAGGTGTAATTGATGCAACAAGTACAAGCAACAAAACTTGAGAAAACACGTTGAAATGCTTTATATAAACGAAAATAAAGAAACATCGTCCAAAAATCTCGAGAAAGATCGTCAAAAGACTCACGGCAAGAGAAATGCGAGAAAATCGACGAATGAACAAATCGATTAAAATCTTAGAAAAGAAACCACGAGTGTTTTGTCCAAAAATTCCAAGAAAAACATATGAAAAAGTCCGAAAAAATGGGGACCGCAAGCACTCGGGTCGGGGCTAGGCAGGGTTGTCGAAGATTACTCGGTCACCCGGATGTATAAAGCCCGTCACTCAACTAGAAAGGTGTCCTACCGAACCTAACTCAGGAGGGTACTCCTTAGCCTAAACAGGTGATCAACAGGTGGACAACCGATGTTTAAAATGTATTTAAAATTTATATTTTCAGCATGCACATGGGTTTCAAACATGCAAAAAGTTGGTTGTATCAATTTTGTTTGTAGCGAAAAATGTATTTTTATTTTAGAAAAAGGTGTATATGTTCTTATCAAATTTGTTTCTATCAATTTTGAAAAATAGTTGTCCACAAATCGATCGCGTTGTCGGGCATAAGGCTACCAACAACCTAAGAAAGTTTGGGTCAACTTCCGCTAGTCTTGTAGGTGAATGATATTGTCATCCTACAACTCACCGGGTTCCTGAATCGGATCCTGATGGGTTCATGAATCGGATCCTGATGGGTTCCTGAATCGGATCCCGATGTCGTAGGATGACATA
>JXCR01005731.1:0-25805 GCA_002079205.1 Phalaenopsis hybrid cultivar
TTTTTTTTTTTGTTTGTGATGTTTGTTTTTGTTGTCTTGTTTTGATTTGTTTTGTTTTTTTTTTTGTCTCAGTTGGTTTTGTTGTGCTTCGTTTGTTTTCGGTTGATGTGGGCTGTTTTAATTGTTTGTTTTGCTGAGATTGTTAAGATTGTTTGTCTTGCAGAGATTGTTATGATTGTTTGAAGCAATATGATTATTAGGAGTGCTGAGAAAGGATTAGGGTTTAACATATCTCAAATGTGCTGAGAAGGGAGTAGGGCTGAGCCTATCCCAAAATGCGTTTGTGTGCTGAGAAAGGAGTAGGGCTGAGCCTATCCCAAATGTGTGTGCTGAGAAAGAATAGGACAGAAACTATCCCAAATGTGCTTAGGAAGAATAGGACAGAACCTATCCAAAATGTGTGTGCTGAGAAAGAATAGGATAGAATCTATCCAAAATTTGCTAAGGAAGAATGTGACAGAGCCTATCCCAAATGTGCTGAGGAAGAATATGACAGAGCCTATCCTAAACGTGTTTGCTGAGAAAGAATAGGATAGAACCTATCCCAAATGTTTTGAGAAAGAATAGGACATAACCAATGTATGTGCTGAGAAAGAAATAGGACGGAATCTATCCCAAATGTGCTGAGAAAAATAGGACAGAGCCCATCCCAAATGTGTTTGTTGAGAAATAATAGGACAAAACATATCCTAAATGTGCTGAGGAAGAATATGACAGACCTTATCCCAAATGTGTTTGCTGAGAAAGGACTAGGACCAAATGATATGCTTAGATATTTGTAGAGATTTGTGGGTGCAAAGAGACTATACCAGATCGGAAAACCGTCGAGAGAAGTTACATCCGAACTGGATCTAGTCAAGGAATAACAACCGTCAAGGAAGTTACGCCAAACCTCAGGAAAATGTCGAGGAATTGTGAAAAAATATATGAAGTGTTGTGTAAGTTTGTGTAGAAATGTAGTATTGAAAATTGTATAAATTGTGAAGATTTGCAGAGCTACGAAGACATGCGAGGTTGCAAAATTGTGAAGATTTGCTAAGATTTGTAAGCTTTGTAGAAATTTGTGTAATTATGGAATTTGTGAAAATTTGTGAAATTTATGAAATTTATGTGGATTTTGTGGAAACTCGTTCCACCCGTCATCCGGAGCTAAGCGAAGACTAGCCTCTCGTGTCGTTTCCAAACGGTCACAACTCCAAAGATCGTAAACCTTCTAGCTCTAGGTCAAAACGATATCCAAAATATACTATCGTAAAAGGGAAAAGAAGAGTGTGGTTCTATATAGATAGAGCCAACTAAACTCTTCCTTGCGAGAAATAGAACCCAGAGTTCCTGTGAAAGGAAACTTCGGGACGAAAAAAAGCGACGCTAGCGATATGTCGAGAAGACTCAACCTAACCAGGTCGAAATTGAAGTTTGAAGTTTTTATTTGGATTTTGACTGTTGGTTTTGATTTTATTTGATTTGATGTTGAGTTTTGTTTTTTGTGGTTTGATGTATGTTTTTTTATTTATTTATTTTTCCATGTGCTAATAACATACCCCTTTCTCTTAATCCTCTCTTTCAGGGCCCAAACGGATTTCAAACCTTTTGATCACGCGATTAAAACATTTTTCATTTCCCAAAAATATTTTTGAATCAGTTAATAGCCAACCAAATAATCCAACATTACTTACCCTTTGCCGAATATAATATCGGAAGAATTTTCTTAAGAAAGTTTTTAAGTTTTATTAATCAGGGAAGAATTCAAACAGCGATTTTTTATTTTGAGCTTACTTCAAACTTCTTCTCAAGGAAATTTTTTTTTTTTTGAAACAAGTCTTTCACTAATTTTTTTCACTGAGAATTACTATATCTAGTGGAGCAAATTTTAATGATTTTGAATGTCTAAACTTAGACAACAATTGTTAATTTCATGTTTGCCTCAAGTTTTTTCTCAGGGAGCCTCGCACATAATATATTTTTATATTTTTTTTTAGAATTAATATATATGGTGAAGCACAGTTTAAAGATTTGAGGGAAACAACAAGAAAATAGAGCAGACAAGCAAAAGGTCTAGCAAGCTGGCAAGAGGACTTAGCGATCNATTTTTTTAGAATTAATATATATGGTGAAGCACAGTTTAAAGATTTTGAATGTCTAAACTCTCATAATTAAAAATTTTCAAGTGTCTCTTAATGTCGATTATGAGATATTATAATTCGTTCAAAAGTGAGGACACTTGTTAGAATATTAAAAGCCTCGAAATATCTTCAATCAATTATTCGTATTTCAATCAGACTATTTTATTTTGAAATTTATTTAGGACCCAGTCAAAGTTCGTTAAAGTGGAAGACCCAACTATTAAGACATTAATTTCATTCTTTCCTGAAGTCATAATTTTATCAAAACACCATAATATTTATCTTGAGTCGTTCCTCTTCTTGATTGAACCTTGAACGTTAGAGTTAATTTTTTTTCCAAAAAGATATTTCATTTAATGTAAAATCATCGGTGGAATCTAAACAAAAAAACATCTTCAGTTTCAAATGCTGATGAAATTTGAACAATGACAAGCTTCTTTTTTTCTTATATTACTGTGGTGGGAGGGTTGGGATCAACCAACGATGATCTCACCGATATTCTCTCAACAACGGTAATATTCGAAAGATGAAACCTACCATCCCTCAATAGGGAGAAGGTTTCGACCTTTGTATTGCAGCCTGCGGTGAAGGAGTTTGAATACAGATATTTACTCGAAAGGCTTCACTCCAACTGTATTTCATCCCCGCATCAGTTGCGTGGGAGTTAATTGAAACAATTGGATCAGCCGAAGTCATATTAATCAAACTTTTTTCAGGTTCTTTCAAATACTCTTTCGGGATTGTAATGTTCCCATTTTTGAAGTTCTTTTCGAGCCACTCTTTATAATAGCTGATGCAACCTTATGTGGTGCGCCCAAACAACTTGTGATATGGGCAGTATCTAGGGTGATCCTTCTTATGGACTTCGTTTGGCTTCTTTGGCTCTAGTAATCTGAATTCGGAATTCTTGATTAGATCCTGGAACATCTTCGACACTGCTTCATTTTTTAAAGAATACACTATACTAGACGGCTCGTTCGTAGACGAACCCTGCCTTCCCTCTGTTTGATAGGATCTCTATTGAAGTGATTGTTGTTCGTACTGTCGATTGTACTGCTGCGGATGTCGGTAAATTTGTTGAGTTTGCTTGGAATGAATCTGCATTGGACGCTTGCCTTTGTCCGTTGTCGCCACAATTCTGAGCTTATTCTTAAAAATTTCCTCCGGTCTTTTTTTTTATTTTCTCGATGAAACCTAGGTCCTTGGCCTCCTCTTGGAGACTCCCAGCTTTATTGAGTAGCTTTTCGAAGGTTTTAATTGTAAGTCCCTCAAGGAGAAATCCAACTGGTCCATAAATATTTTTCAACAGAATTTCAACTGTATGCTGCTCCTGGAGTTGTGGTTCACATCTCATGCTTAAGTTTCTCTAACGTAGAATATAGTCAACCAAAGTTTTTGTTGGCTTATGTCGCTCTACCAAAATATCACCAACAATGATATGGTGTTGAGCTTCAGCGAACCGCTTAACAAAGAGATTTTTCATTTCTGTGAAAGTTTTCGCTGAACCATTCATCAGCTCCACGTACCAGTCAAAAGCAACTCCTGAAAGGATGCTAACGAACAGTCAGAACAACAAAGCATCACTATCTCCCGTGTTGCAGCAACTTGCTCGGAAGTGTGCAACACGCTGTCGGGGGTTTCCTGTCCCATCAAAATTTTTGAACGACGATGGTACAAAACCCTTGGGATATTGCACGACATCGAACTCCTCCTAGTAGGGTCTTCCTTTCAGAACTGATGCCTCTCCTTTAGACTGAGTCAGGGCTGCTATCAGCTGTTGTTCAACCGTTTGTTTAATGTCTTTTTCTTGTATTAAACTCTGAACTGGATCCATTTTCTGTTGTTCGTCTTTATTGGCAGAAGAGAGTTATTTCCTCTCATCTGTGATATGAACAATTTTCGGCTGATTCAGATTCAGAGACGCCATCTGTGGTGACTGTGACTGTCATTGAATAGCGGTCACAGCGGTCATCATTTCTTCAATTTTCTTTTCGAGGCGGTTAATATGTTCGTCACGTTGTTGAATGAACATTTGAAATTCATCCGCCGCGGAGTTCTCCTCGGTAGGTAAAGGAGCATTGCGCGAGGAAAACGTGACACTAGTCTTAACAATGTTGATTTCTGCGAACTCTTCTTCCATGTAATCTGACAGGTTGTAGTCTTCATTATCTACGTTCATTTCTTGTTCCTTAGGCAGCTGTGTAATGTCAGCTCTGAGATTCTACAAGGCAATTTCGATCGATTTCCCTTTGACTGTCTTAAGGTCAGTAGGAGATTCTCGATGAGTATCATTTCTTGCGTCGAGCATTGACGTAATTGCGTTGCAGGTAGCCGAAACATTTATTTTATAATCCTTTTTAAGGAGATGGCCCTTCGACTTTTCCCGTAGTGTCGGTCCGACAGCCCTAGGTTTCTGCCACTTTTTCTTTGATACCGATGCTTCGAGACACGATGTCCCGCTAGTAACATCAGCCCATTGGAATGAATTGTGGTGCCTAGTGTGCGGCCCAGACACAATAATGAGTGATCCCTTCGAGGATTCTTCATATGCAGTGGCAGGTAGTGTTCTCGAACCCAGATGAGATTTTACAGTTCTATGTTCTACAAGTCTCGAAGAAACGGTATCAGTATCGGTGACAGTGGCGGTGGCAACTCTCATTTTTGTAGGAACGGTAGGCCTGTATTTCTTTAAGATCTCAACTTTCATTCGTGGTGACACGACACGTTCCAACCTTTTCAGTAAACCGACAACGGAACAACGTTCCTTCTCGGCCAATCTTTCAAAAACTGAGCGGACTACCTTGATCATTATAGAGAGATGGTGACAGTAAAGTGGCGACAATCCCGCAGACAGCATCCTCTCACAGAGCAGAGGAGAACGAGCGAAACCGACTCCAGTTGGAGGACGGTCTCGACAACAGCCAACTCTGCTGCTTTCGCCTTCTCAGCTTTCAGAATTTTTATGTTTTCTCCTTTTTTGTGCCTTGGTCAGTCGTGCGGGCTTTGAGCTGGACCCAATCTCGAAGATATAGAACGGCGGAGCAAGGGCATCAACTGATTCTTCATCGTACGGAATTTCCTTTCCTTTGGTTAGCGGAGTAATTGGTGCATTGACAATAAATATGGTGGTAGAAGCTGAAATAGTCCCTGGAGCAGTCCCGAGGTTCCTAACGGTAGACTTTACATTAACAACATAGTTCTTTCCAACCAACACTCTCTTCAGAGGGGGAAATTCTTTAGCAGACTTCGAGCTAAACTCCACAATAGGCTCGACAGACCTGTCCCATCTCAGACTTTCACTAAGAAGGCGACATCACTGAACTTGGCTTCAACATTATCGAACCCTTGTCCAAACTTAATGACTGCCAGATCAGACAGTTCGTCCCTGTTAATAGCAAATTTCATTTTGATGGCAAAAGAAAAAACCAACTTTGGTGAAGAAGTTGTCCCTATAATTTGAAGAATTTTCGAAAGTCAGTGACATCCCGTGTCTTGCAATTTTAACAGAAGTACTTAAGTTAACACACTTGTCTTGTGAACACGGTGATCTTTTTTGAAACTTATCCAAGTAGATTTGTTTTCGTTGTCTTTTTAGTTTCATTATTTTGGGTGTTTATTTTGTTTTTCGTGTATGTCATTTTATTTTCGCTTGTTTTGGAATGTCAATGCTTGTTGTCGTTATGAATGTTTTGTTTTCGTGATTATGGACGTTGTTTTGGTTGTGTTGTTATTGTAAAAGTTGTATCTTGTATGATTTTAGGAGGACAAAATGAGTTTGAAATTTAGAACCTATTCCAAAGGAATGGGGAGAGACTAAACTCGAGAAAGAATTCGCTTCGAATCTTACCCACTCATCACTCCACACCTATTGGGGATCCAACCTACCTCAAAGGTCTAAAGATTCTTGAACTACCCTATTTAGGGTGATTAAACAGAAGTTTCTAGAATCCAAAAGAGTTGACTATACACGCTCAAGGCAAAAAGGAGCAAGGCATGCCAACGAAAGAATTGTACTCTGGCCCACTAGGGACATGAACACATTACTGATGTATGAAGGCAAAACCTTCTGATTTTAATGGAGAGAAAAACTGCTCTCCAGCGAAGTCGCCAAAAATTTGTCTGTCGTTATTTTTGAAAAATGATTTAAATTTAATTTAATATAAATATATGTAATTTGATTTAGAAATAATATTTTAATTTTGGAAAATATGTGACCAAACAGATCCCATATATTTCATAGTTTAGATAATCAAACATCCTTCTTAAAGCATCTTTCAAAACAATGATCAAATCATCCTCCAAAAGGTGTTTAAAGCCCTCTCAAACAACAGTTTTGATCAGCCCAAATAACATCATTTAAAGTCTCCAAATAAGATTTAAACTTTATTAAAGAAAACAATAAATAAAGCGATCCCCGAAGAGGCACTTCAAAGTTTTAAAATTCAAACGATAGGAACTTCGAGTTAATAAGCTTAGATTAGCTCAAGCATGGGCAAAAAGATACATCAAATGGAATAATGACTAAGGGTATGTTTGGCGTAGCTGTTGATTATTTATAATCTGCTGATAATCAGATTGTTTTGATAATCTGATAATCTGCAGATTATCAGAATAAGCTGGTCTGCTGTTTGGGGCAGCTTATTCATATTAGTTTATTAGTGGTTAAATGACATTCCTGCCCCTATCTGCTAAAACTGTTTGGAACAACTTATTCAGAATAACTTATTGGTAGTACAGAAGCATATAGTGCAGAAGTATACAATCATCACAGATCAGTTCCAAAAGATAACATACAGTTCTCACATTCTCGTAAGTACCAGAAGAAATAAAAAAAAAGTACAAAAACAAGTACAACTACAATGAGAAATATTAAAATATTTACTTTGAAACTCTGGCTATGTCTCTCCTCATTTGCACTATCAACCTCGAAAAACATCGCATTCCCATGACTGTTGGAAGTGTAATATGTGGGACTGTCAGCCCACCGGAAGAAACCACAACGAGCTGAAACACCCTTGGCACAATCGTAGAACTGCCTCCCAAAGCTACGAGACTGACGTGACGTGACGTGAGCAACGGAGATGGTAGTCCACAATAACGCAAAATACCTCTGTCCGTAACTTATATCCTAGAAGTCATGTGTGTATGACTGCGAAAAAAACAAAAAAATCAAATATCAGATCAAGATATTTTAACAAAAACCAAAATTATAAGCATATGAATATAAACCTATAATCTTATTAAAGAAAAATTTGGTAGATCAGCAGCCGCAGATAACATCTGTGATAGACTCCTTTAAAGCAATCATATCAGTCAAACCTCCACCATCATGATCTCTAAATTCATTAGAGTCTACATCATCCTCAGGTAATGAATTCCCACCCACAATTCCAGGAGTTTGCTCGAAGACATTCAGTTCATCATTATCAGCCATACTAAAGTCTGTATCTGATCGTGAGGGATGTCTTCGGATAAAGTTATGTAGTGTCATTGTTGCAACCACAATATGCACCTGCTTTTGGAAATGATACGACAGCATATCACGTAGGATGACCCATTTCTTCTTCCAAACCCCAAATGTTCTTTCAATTACCCCGCATAAAGATAAGTGGCGTTTATTAAACATTTTACTTTTTGCCACGGACGGTGCCACTTGCTCTTTCAAAATCAGGAAGATGATATCGTCTGTCAGGATAGGGCTTTAGGTATCCTCTTTGCATAGGATATTCGACATCAACCAGATAATATTTTCCTGGTACGAAAAACACTGTTAATTAAAAAGATTACCTGCTCAGATAAACAAATTGCGAAACAAAACTAATCTGATGAGGGGTGAGGGAAACACTGCGATCTATTCCTAGTGTCAAATGAGAAAATCCGACTGTCATGTGCACTCCCTTCCCCGTCCGCCACTACAAAAGTAAAACACATGTTGAAGTCGCATACAATCATGACATTCTGAGTTGTTGAACCACTCCGACCGATGTATGTAACCTTCTCGTGGTTGGGTAGTCGGGCATCAACGTGGGTACTGTCAATTGCACCAATACAATTCTGTTTAATTGTTTGTTAGAGAGTAATAATATTATGAATCGTATGACAAGTAATAAAATAAAACCACTCATAGTTACCTTGAAATATGACATGTATCGAGGACCGTTGGCAATTTGTTTTGGAGTGGTAGCAAATGATGGATCCTCCGGTTTAATTATTTTAGCTGCTAAGCTAACAAAAGTCTGTATGCCTTTAGAAAAGTAATGACTTATTATTTCAGAAGAATGCTGAAATCTTTCCATAGCTCCTCTAATTGATTCATTTTGTGACAGAATGTACAGTGTTATAGCCAACACCTCCCTACACGTCGTTCTGGAGGAACCCTGGAGGCCGTGATTTAGGCATAACTCGTGCAAAAGATCCATAAAAATAGGTGTTGTCATTCTAAAAATATTTCTGAATCTTATTGGATGGTCAGAAAGCATTTCACCAACCCATTTGTCTCCAACAATGCTGGATGTCATGCGGGGAATGCGAGCAGTGCTACCCCGGTAATAGTCCAACAACAATATCGCAAAAGCTGTAGCAAATGTCATTCTCCTACGACGCACATCTGTGGATCCATCCTAAATGATATAAGATGTAAACATAATGAGTGCATAATAAGATATTGCTACAACACTACTAAATATGAATTGTTTAAATTCAGAACATATAATACACAACTTATAAATAAAGCTTCAACTACTAACAGATACATATGTAGAAGGTACAAGCATATTAAAAAAAATTACATGATTAAAAGTTCCAAACATTTAAAAAAAATCGACATAAGTAGAAGTTCATATTACTGCAACAAATACATATACAATAAAAAAAATATATCATTCCTCGACCAAAACCCGCAAATATTCGAGACGCAATTCAGGCTCTAGCGCCACGAATATTTTTATTCGAGTTGAATCCTCAAGTTTTTTCACACACTATGCGTGAAATCGTTTGTTTGCCACAACTTCAGGAATAGTACCCAAAAGCCTAAGACAGTTTAATATGTTAGAATCAGATATTGGCGGAGCTGTAAAAGCTTTAATTAAACGATCGAATGAAGTGTTTACAAAATGTTCATTCTAATTATTTTTCTTAGCAATCCTTGGCCTCTTTAAAATTGTACTGAACTCCCCCATATCCCTCTGGTTAATGCTATGCACTTCTTCATCGGGTGTCAATGGCTCAGGTGTAATTTCATCTGGTATCCTTGTAAAACCGCTTTCAGTAGGGTTGAATGAAAACTTTCTCGTTGCGACAACTCATTTAAACATTATGTCCAGCTTCTTTTCAAATTCCGGCTATACTCCGCACTGTTTATACTTCTTTGCTGTCGGTACCGCCTGTAATATAGTATTTAGAGGGGATAGTTAGAAAATTATAATTAGAGAAAACAATTTGTGAAGCTAACAATTCATGGATTATATAGAAATTTATCTCTAGTTTTTCAGCCCACCATTCAGCTGGAGCATCAATTGTCCTTTTAATTAGATCCCAAACTAGACCGGTAGATCCACGTTTCAATTCCTTCCATATTTTCCATTCCTTCTTCAATTGGTCTCATTTGTTTTTAAATTTAAGCCGACCGTAATCTCTGCCAGTTAATTCTTTGAATCTCTTAGCAATGTTTTGTCACCATTCCTTATTAAAATACGTTGTTGGTTTATTCTCCAGTTCTATTTCTTTAATACACAGATTGCAAAAAATATTGGTAACGTCTTTATCCCACATTGCGGACGAGCCCCCTTCAACCGCTTTAGAAATGATGTAACTATAGGTTACAAGTGAGAATAAAAATTTTTTAGATTCAAAGTGCTCATAATTTTGAATCTCAAGCCAACAACAACAACAGTCTCCAAATAATCACATTCGCTCGACTTTTGAAAGATTTGCCACTAATACAAACAACAGTCTAGTTATTTGCTCAGAAGAAATATATATATATATATATATAAACAAATCAATTATGTAGTTTGGTTAATGACCTACATCCACAGTAAGACACCAAAAAATTTTATTATGCAATTGTACACTGTTACATAATTATAAAGGGAGAATAATACAACTTGCAATTCTTCCTTCTATTTCTCCCGTTGGTGAAAATAAAAATTTCTTAAGTAATAAATAAAAATCGAATATGTTTCTATTCTTCCTTTTTTTTCATATTTGCTAAAAACCGAATGACAGATAAATCTCTTTTGATACCGCATTTGAACAATATACCTACAAGAGACATAAGAACCCATAAATCCATTCTCAATTCACATTTGATCAATGGTGAAAATCCTTACAACATGCATAAGAACACATAAATCAGCCCTTTGAACCCATATAGCTGGCCTCAGAACCCATAAAGTAGACATTTGAACAAAACGAAATTCACAGCATTCCCTCAAATACTACAAAAGGCCAACAATGATCCTTAACACAACTAATGCCATAGATCAAACCACACCATAGATTCACAGTGTTTCCTTGTTGTAGGGATTAACAACATTTCCGCTGAGGCAAACCGTACCAAGACAACTAATGTCATAGATCAAACCGCACCAAGATAGCTAATGCCATAGGGATTAACAACATTTCCACTGAGGCAAACCACACCAAGACAACTAATGCTTTAGGGATTAACAGTATTTTCACTGAAGAAAACCACTGTATAGCTAAATCAAGCCTCCCTTATGTCAAATTACTCCATAACAGAAAGTCAGTGTATAATTTGCCACCACCCAAGCAACAACTAAACCAAATCCAGGATCGCCAAAACCACAAAACAGAAGCCCAAAACCAAACCCAGGATCGCAGCTAGCAACCCAAATCCAACAACCAGTTAAAATGCCAAAATATCGGGACATAGAAAATGAAACATATCTCAACAGACGTAAAACCGAAAACCAAAGAAAATGCCAGAAGCCACAGGATCCCCAAAACAACTCTTAAGAGGTGTAAAACCGAAAAATCAGAGAAAATTGCAGAAGCCACAGGATTCCCAAAACAACTAATGTCATAGATCTAAACTGGGCAACACCTAAAAACCCTTAATCTCATCATATTTCCCCTGAAAAAGATAAAAATTTTCATTTCATGCATCAACACTGCTCAGAGAGAAGATCAGAGAAGAAAACATCCCACGACTCACAGTTAGGGTAATCAAAAGGATACGTGATGATCAGGAACGAAAATTTCGAAAGGAAGAAGGTTCGATCTTCTCTAGGGCGACGAACCAGAAAGGAAACCAGCGAGGGAGGAGGCAAGGGAGATCAAGGGCACCTCCAGAATTCCTAGGGCAACGCGGATGGCTAACGCGGGACACAGAGCTCGGACAACGTCGAAGGAGTAAAGGAATTTAACCAACGCGACGCAGTGCTGGAGAGAAACGCCAGTGCGAACGTGTTAAACAAGCAGGGAGGCGGCGTTTTCAAAACGCCGCCGCTCCCAATAAGCTGCCCTAAATGGGGCCTAAGTTATTTGCATAATTGAATCCTTTAAGATAAGTAGGACAAACCCACCCCTCGCAAGTTCAACGACAATAAAGCATCAAATAGAATGAAATATCCATCTAACTCATCCAACCAAATAGTGAAACAAACATTTTCTCTTGTACATGTATTCTATTTGCAAGCAAACACAAAGAACACACCATTAAACTCCCAAGATTTAAATATCAAATACGGGTGTACTAATGGTTTAGTTCCTATTAAAAGAGTAATAACACAAAATGACATTACCTCATGTGAATCCTTGGACAATTAATAATCCGACATACATTATATACAAGTTCCAAAATGAAAAGAAGGACAGAGGTAATTCATCATTGAATACTTATTTTGAAAAGGACGCATGTGAATTCAACCCAACTTTAAATAGGTGGTCGTCACCTTCTTGGCAAGACTTGCATTTTCCTTCATGTGATTTTCTAGGTAACACACTAAATATCTTCAAGCAAGAACCATGAGCTCATCGAATCGTTTCCATAAGAGAACACTTAGCAAAGCATAATGTACACATAAGCCTTTTGATGATTAGCAAATCTTTTTCCGAATCTCAAAGATTTTGTTAATATTTGGATTTTATCTTAATTGCAAATGATAGAGAACCAATAAGCAATAAAAAAACATGATAAATCTTTTCTAAAGCCAATCTTAATTGCAAGAAAGAGAGTATGGGATGACGGATCTCAACTAGCAAAACACCCAATAATCGAAACCGAAGAGATTCAAGATTTGCAAGATTCATATGAGACATACAGAGCCATAAGCTTCTTCATATTTCATTCCACCTCAACAAGCATCTTGAATAACTTAAATGTCAAGCCAACAAGTTGCCGCATGCCATTATACTTTTTTTAATTTTTTTTTAGATAGCAAGAATACCTTCAAGCATGTAAAGTTCACAAATGGTGTAAGGTAGAGAAATAAATGGATTGCATGGCAAAGACAAGAACAATGCGAAATCTCTTCATAACTTTCTTTTCTTTTTATTTTTTTTATTTTTTTAAATGAGAGCAAATATTGACTGAAAGAAAGTCTTTGGTATTGGATCAAATAAATGAAGAGAAGAAAATAGCCATGCAAGGGTACTAATAATTAAAAAAAAAGGTAGACACTAGCGAGATTAGCATGAAGAAATGATCTCACAAGAAAAAAAAAACGTCGCAGAAATTGTCAAATAACAAATATATATGTATAGGTCAAGCATGAAAATCGCACAACCAAACAAGAAATCAAGCCACCAAGTGAGAGTATAGAGAAATCAAGCAATGTTGAGGGAAACAACAAGAAAATAGAGCAGACAAGCAAAAGGTCTAGCAAACTGGCAAGAGGATCGAGCGCTCCAGCAAGAAAGCCGAGCAAGAGAGAGAGAGAGAGAGTGTGTGTTCAACATGAAGAAGAGGTCGGCAGAAAGCGTCGACGCTGGGTTCGGTCGCAAGAGGAGGGAGCCAAGGATATATCGCGGCCCGAAGGGAGGAGCAGAGGAGTTTGGGTGCGAGCAGGAATCGAGCGGCGCTAGGGTATCAAAGAGTTCTGGAGAGGAGAGAGTGGACCGACCGAATAGGAGCTTCGGCTGTAAAGAGCGGGAAGAGTTTCAGAAATGTTTGGGAGAGTTTTTTTTGGCCGAACGAGTGTGTTAGGGTTTAGGAAGAGTTGCATGAGTTTAAATAAGGGATTTTCTCTTTTTTTAATATTTTTTTAATTTTAATTCAGGTACATCTATTTGCATGCGATTTATTCGTGCTTGGAATCATAGTGAAATGAGTGTCTTTTCTAGGTGAAATCGATGTTCTGGACACAGCGTCGATGTCCGTTTCGTCATCTGGAGTCATTCAGACAACTTCGTCGACGATCGGGTCAAAAATGCATTAAATTTTGTTTTATTTAAATTTTAGTCCGTGGTCGATTATTTTGATAATTGAATTTAGTTTTAATTAACGGTGCAATGTACGTAATTGTAGTTACGTGAAACGTGATGTTTATGTTCATCGAATGTGCGAATTGTGGTGTTTATACGTGTCTGATGTGTGAATGTGTGCACAACAAAGCCATGAAGGGATTTCCTAAGACCTTTTGATCCTATGGGAGCTCTCTTTGGGCCTCCACACGTTGGTCTTAGCCACTCAACCCAATAGTGATAGCTCGTGCCCCTAGCCACTCACTCGAAATGGTAATGACTTGTAGCCCTAGCCACTCAATCAAATGGGAATGGCTTGAAACCATCTATGCGAGGCCTCCCAAAAGAACTAAGAGGTGGTTTGAGTTTTTAAATGTGTGGGTCCCATTTCTAGTTCTCTAGGATGGTTTGGTGGAAAGTACTATGACTAGATCCTAGGCTTCTAAGGAGGAATTAGGAAGACCTCAAAAATGAGGTCAACAGTTTCATTGATGAAATATTGCAAGGCCTTTGTTGAGGGTGAGTGCACCAAAGCCTCTATCACCACTCTATTAATCACCAACATGTTTCATTTGGGCCTTTGCTTTAAAGGCACAAATTTAGCCGTCCCAAAGCAAGCTGAGTACCCTAACATCATTCTGATGACCAGTCATGCTTTTTCTTTGAACAAGTTTAACTCAATCCACAGGTACCCCATTGTGGCAAGATCGTTGATGTTTTGAATTTTTTGGACTCATCGTTGTTCGATTCATGTTGAAATCTTTTGCCAGGATAGGTATGACGTTCTCGCATATGAGAATGGAGAAGATTTCATGGACCATCACTTTCTTCTGCCATCTTTTCTTAGCAAATGCCTTCAAAACTGGGTGCAGCTTGTTTTCTTCTATACATATACGGATGAGTAGTTTGGAAAACAATGCGAGGGATTGGAAGAGGAGTATGTTTTTGTGAATTTGATGATTGGCTCATGATGAAGACGTAAATTTCCTCATTTATTAGGGAGAAGGCAAAGCCTCCCCCTTTGGGAGTAGGTGAGTATGCCTCATTTCTCTACATTAAGGGTCTATCCTTGCTCCTCAAACTGTTCATCTCCCCTGTAGTTGTGAACCTTTATGATGAGTTTCTTACATTTAATTTTATGTTTTAGTTTTTCCTGTCAATATACTTTCTAGATTTCTCATGCAAGTAAAACAATTTCAAGTGAATCTAATATTTACATTGTTCCTGGTGACCTTGAAAGTTTCAAGGGATGGAGGTGTTAAAGTGTTTTAAGAAAATAAATGTGAAGGAGCTAGAGTCGTCGCTTATGGAAGTTGAGGATGTGCTAGCATCTTGTGACTCCACATCTCCTCCTTACCTCCCTGCAATGTCCACAATTCCCCCTAGTTGTGTTATCGACCATCATTCATATTGACCCTCTTACATCTACATCAAGTCATGGCAACAACCACTCTTCCTTCTAGTTCGATCATGATAGCGAGTTATCCCACCTTGTACGGTTGTGAGTTTGCTGTGTTCGCTTGCCTCCAAATGCCCCCACCTTTATAGAAGAGGTTTTTCAAACAACCCACTCACCTTGAGATGGGCAGAACTCCCCTCCACCAAAGCATATTCATCGACAAGGAGTTCGCTAGAAAAAGGGTAGATGGAAGGTTTAAGGTCAAGTTGAAATTCAATACTCTCCGGTGAGATGTTTCAAATGGGGTACCATTCATGAGTCTGTTGAGATTTACTACAACTCTGACCATGCGCTTCTGGGTATTATGATTTCGTGAGTGGTCTACAAATTGAGTTACACCATACTTTCATCAACTGGCTAAGGCAGGCTTAATTCCATTCGTCTTAGCAAGATCCTCTATGTTGCGATGAATGCCAACGATGCATGGTGAGTTGGAAGACTAATTTCTTAATGGCCAAGCTGTTAAGAGGGCGAAGGAGATCAATAAATTGGAGAAGGAAATTAACTAGGTTAAGAGGTCTCTGCACAAGGAGTTTGACATTCATCATATTGCAGTGAAAGAGGTTGTAATTTTAAAAGTCGACTTAACTGAGAAAGACGCCTCTATTCCAGCAGTGATTGATCAGGTAAAAGAATACATGGATGAGCTACAAGCTTTTCTTAATACGACTTGCAAAGCGGGTAGAGGAGCATACGTAGTAGGTTCAATAGAAGAAAAACCGGGAAGATGGTCTTATGAGGAGAAAAGGAACTATTAAGTGCTGTCAGCCTATGAAGAGACGCTTTAAAAAGTATGAATGCTAGCATGGGCTATTATCTTGACAAGTTGGTGGCCTACCAGGAGTTTTCGGGCAAGTGCCAAAACAAGGCCCTTTCTGTAGTATGATGACCAACACATTTTTAGAGGTTGAGTTTAATAGGGAAAGTTCTACGAATGCTCTAGTCAGCCCCTCCCCCCTAATGAAGACAAAAATTATGTTTTTTTTTTTTTGCTATAAATGTTTTTTTTTTATTTACTTTTGGGTTGAATATGCTACTAAGCCGAGTAATTCTCTAAGCTATTTTGCAAAAATATTGAGTACTTTGAGTTATAATTGTTTGAGTGCTTGACCAATTGAATGACGTGGGGATGATGTTTCTTGTAAGTCTTATCCAGTCTTTTTCATCTATATAGTAGATATGGGTCATCGTTTTAGATGGGACTCACATTTCATCAGACTTGATTTNCTATGATGAGTTTCTTACTTTTAATTTTATGTTTTAGTTTTTTCTGTCAATATACTTTCTAGATTTCTCATGCAAGTAAAACAATTTCAAGCGAATCTAATATTTACATTGTTCCAGGTGACCTTGAAAGTTTCAAGGGATGGAGGTGTTAAAGTGTTTTAAGAAAATAAATGTGAAGGAGCCTGAGGCGACGCTTATGGAAGTTGAGGATGTGCTAGCATCTTGTGATTCCACATCTCCTCCTTACCTCCCTGCGATGTCCACAATTCCCCCTAGTTGTGTTATTGAGCATCATTCATAATCGACCATCATTCATATTGACCCTCTTACATCTACATCAAGGGCATGTGATGCCCTTGATTGATGAAGTCATGGAAACAACCACTCTTCCTTCTAGTTCGATCATGATAGCGAGTTATCCCACCTTGTACGGTTGTGAGTTTGCTGTGTTCGCTTGCCTACAAATGCCCCCACCTTTATAGAAGAGGTTTTTCAAACAACCCACTCACCTTGAGATGGGCAGAACTCCCCTCCACCAAAGCACATTCATCAACAAGGAGTTCGCTAGAAAAAGGGTAGATGGAAGGTTTAAGGTCAAGTTGAAATTCAATATTCTCCGGTGAGATGTTTTCAAATGGGGTACCATTCATGAGTCTGTTGAGATTTACTACAACTCTGACCATGCGCTTCTGGGTATTATGATTTCGTGAGTGGTCTACAAATTGAGTTACACCATACTTTCATCAACTGGCTAAGGCAGGCTTAATTCCATTCGTCCTAGCAAGATCCTCTATGTTGCGATGAATGCCAATGAGGCATGGTGAGTTGGAAGACTAATTTCTTAATGGCCAAGCTGTTAAGAGGGTGAAGGAGATCAATAAATTGGAGAAGGAAATTAACTAGGTTAAGAGGTCTCTGCACAAGGCGTTTGACATTCATCATATTGCAGTGAAAGAGGTTGTAATTTTAAAAGTCGACTTAACTGAGAAAGACGCCTCTATTCCAGCAGTGATTGATCAGGTAAAAGAATACATGGATGAGCTACAAGCTTTTCTTAATACGACTTGCAAAGCGGGTAGAGGAGCATACGTAGTAGGTTCAATAGAAGAAAAACCAGGAAGATGGTCTTTTGAGGAGAAAAGGAACTATTAGGTGCTGGCAGCCTATAAAGAGACGTTTTAAAAAGTATGAATGCTAGCATGGGCTATTATCTTGACAAGTTGGTGGCCTACCAGGAGCTTTCGGGCAAGTGCCAAAACAAGGCCCTTTCTGTAGTATGATGACCAACAAATTTTTAGAGTTTGAGTTTAATAGGGAAAGTTCTACGAATGCTCTAGTCAGCCCCTTCCCCCTAATGAAGACAAAAATTATGCTTTTTTTTTTGCTATAAATGTTATTTTTTTATTTACTTTTGGGTTGAATATGCTACTAAGCCGAGTAATTCTCTCTAAGCTATTTTGCAAAAATAATGAGTACTTTGAGTTATAGTTGTTTGAGTGCTTGACCAATTGAATGACGTGGGGATGATGTTTCTTGTAAGTCTTATCCAGTCCTTTTCATCTATATAGTAGATATGGGTCATCGTTATAGATGGGAATCACATTTCATCAGACTTGATTTTTCTGGGTGCAACCATTCTGCCTTACCAAGTAGAATGAACTCTCAAGCTACTCAATCCAAACTTGCCGTAAAAGGAAAATCATATTCTATGAGTAGGACTGAAGCTACTTAATGCAAATTTGCAAGAGTTTGGGTTTGAAGCTTAAGGTTTTAGGAGCAAGTGGAAGGTACTTTGGGACCACTCTTATAAAAAAAAAATTGAGTGCGTACCAGGAGAGGCAAGTCACAGTAAAAATTACATGAATGTTCTTTAGAAAGAGGAATATCTAATGCGTTTTAAGTTCATTGGATATATATTTCTCTTCAAAGAGCCTTGATTTAAAAAAAAGGTAGGCAACTTTGCTAAGAGCAGATTATCCGTTTATCTAAAGGCTTTAGCTCCGTGCCAAAAGAATAGTCTTACGGCCTTTAAGCTTGTTCCTAAGTTGAGAACACTCTAATTCTTGAACGAAAGTTATTCTGCCCATTTTATGATCAACAAGACTCTTAGGTTTATGTTGTTTCAACGATGGCCTTGACATTAGACTAACTTTTAAGTTGGCAAGCCTCAAAATCATGTTTACTTATTTTGGCCTGATTTTTAGTCAGCGTTTGCCCNTAAGAGCAGATTATCCGTTTATCTAAAGGCTTTAGCTCAGTGCCAAAAGAATAGTCTTACGGCCTTTAAGCTTGTTCCTAAGTTGAGAACACTCTAATTCTTGAACGAAAGTTATTTTTCCCATTTTATGATCAACAAGACTTTTAGGTTTATGTTGTTTCAACGATGGCCTTGACATTAGCCTAACTTTTAAGTTGGAAAGCCTCAAAATCATGTTTACTTATTTTGGCCTGATTTTTAGTCAGCGTTTGCCCTGCCCCGTCTTTTTCTCCGACCTTTTCATTAGACTTTGCCATAAAGGGGCAAGTTCTTTGAGTATTACTTTGGGAAGGAGGTGAATCTTCAAAATGTTCTTGAGAAAGGAGAAGGTTACCTTAGTTACCAGGATTTGACTTGCCTCTTCTCATGGTAAATTCATGAAAACATTTGTTGAGTCCTAAAAGATTCATGAAAAGATTTATGTTTAACCCTTTTTTTAACAAGAGAAATTTCTGTTCCTTTTTTCTATTTTTGTCAGTACATGTAGGTGTTACAACTAAGAATTTTTAACACTAAAATAAAGTAAGGTTATTTCCCTTTCTATAGATAGAAAATTTTTAAGTCGTTTTCATTCCGTCTCTTTGGCTTTTCACAGATTGAACCTAATTTGCCAAGTATTGAGTATCAAATTGTAGCATCTAACTTTCTCAAGATTAGGTCCGTAGTATGGAAGACTTATTTGCAGAAGATGATGTTGCCCTCAAGGCTTATAGGACGAATGGCAATGCGCCAACCCACCTACCTTTTGCTCCTAGTTTTTTTTATAATAGATTCATAATCAATTTATTTGGTTTGTTGTGATGGAATGATTGAAACTTGAAGCGAATTCCCTGAGCCTGGCAAAGTGTTGATTTTTCTTGTTGGAAAATTATGGCCCATTATTGGTGATTATTGTCATGGCCATATGTACAAATACTGGCAGATCAGATGAAGTTGTGAACAACTTCTAAATTAATCTTCACCAACTTTTTTGCTTAAAAACTTCGAGAAGCAATCAACCATCACTAGTTAAACATCCTTTGGCCACTAGATGAGGGAATTGGTTTTATCAAGTCTGTTCTCTTAATTGCAAATAACCATGAGCTAGATATGGGCTGCAGCTTGTATGAGATTTGTAATTACAATTGGGTAATTTTTTTGACACTGCAAATACTTAATACAGAAGGCTTTTGCATCCTTCCCGAGGGTCGGTCAGCAGTACCATAGCCTAAGGATTCTATGTGCTAAAGTTCTTCCTACTTTTATAAATTTTCATCTTCACTCTCTCAAGCATACCTCATTTTCACTGAGGTGGTGAACCTTTTGAATAAATAACCTCCCAAAAGCAAGTATTAAGTGGCCTTAATTTTGAATCTTTCCAGGTATGGTAGGCAAGTGGAATTTCCCCATACATCATATATTTAATGAAGGTCCATCCAACTTGCCACAGTTATCATTTTGATTCTCACAATTTCCCCCTCTTTGACATTTGTCAAGATAACTCTAGGACTAATCGCTCGTCAGGATTCGTCATCTTGGAGAGTAGGCTGACGAGTTGATTCTGCTCACTTGGGATTTGTTCTAGTATGAAATACATGAATTGACCAATATGCTTTATTTTAAAGGATCTTCTCACAAATTTCAAACTGTTCATTAACTTAATTTACTGTAAGTTGGGAGTTCAGAAACACTGTTTGGTGCTTCACTTCAACACCTGCCATGAAATTCATCCTCACAATCAAGCCTTATATTTGGCTNTTTTTTCATCTTCACTCTCTCAAGCATACCTTATTTTCACTGAGGTGGTTAACCTTTTGAAAAAATAACCTCCCACAAGCAAGTATTAAGTGGCCTTAATTTTGAATCTTTCCAGGTATGGTAGGCAAGTGGAATTTCCCCATACATCATATATTTAATGAAGGTCCATCCAACTTGCCACAGTTATCATTTTGATTCTCACAATTTCCCCCTCTTTGACATTTGTCAAGATAACTCTAGGACTAATCACTCGTCAGGATTTCTCATCTTGGAGAGTAGGCTGACGAGTTGATTTTGCTCACTTGGGATTTGTTCTATTATGAAATACATGAATTGACCAATATGCTTTATTTTAAAGGATCTGCTCACAAATTTCAAACTGTTCATTGACTTAATTTACTGTAAGTTGGGAGTTCAAAAGCACTGTTTGGTGCTTCACTTCAACACCTGCCATGAAATTCATCCTCACAATCAAGCCTTATATTTAGTTTGTTTGTTGGTAATTTGAAATTCAATTATGGCTATGTCAGTATGACTGTGGCTAGGCGCTTGGGACTGTGTCAATCCCAATTACTTTTTCTCTTGACGCTATGTCAATGTACAACGTCCGCAACCAATCTTTTCTGCTATTTATCTCTTTTTTGGCTTCAAGGAGAGTGAAATACATGAAGAGTTTGGCGAGTGTCTAAGCCTTGGTGATGACATGTGACATGTAAGTGATCCGGACTATGCTTATCTCCACAACNGATACATGAAGAATTTGGCGAGTGTCTAAGCCTTGGTGATGACATGTGACATGTAAGTGATCCGGACTATGCTNCGATGGCAATGCGTCAACCCACCTACCTTTTGCTCCTAGTTTTTCTTATAATAGATTCATAATCAATTTATTTGGTTTGTTGTGATGGAGTGATTGAAACTTGAAGCGAATTCCCTTAGCCTGGCAAAGTGTTGATTTTTCTTGTTGGTAAAATTATGGCCCATTATTGGTGATTATTGTCATGGCCATATGTACAAATACTGGCAGATCGGATGAAGTTGTGTACAACTTCTAAAGTAATCTTCACCAACTTTTTTGCTTAAAAACTTCAAGAAGCGATCAACCATCACAAGTTAAACATCCTTTGGCCACTAGATGAGGGAATTGGTTTGATCAAGCTTGTTCTCTTGATTGCGAACAACCATGAGCTAGATATGGGCTGCAGCTTGTATGAAATTTGTAATTACAATTGGGTAATTTTTTTGACACTGCAAATACTTAATACAAAAGGCTTTTGCATCCTTCCCGAGGGTCGGTCAGCAGTACCATAGCCTAAGGATTCTATGTGCTAAAGTTCTTCCTACTTTTATAATTTTTTCATCTTCACTCTCTCAAGCATACCTTATTTTCACTGAGGTGGTTAACCTTTTGAAAAAATAACCTCCCACAAGCAAGTATTAAGTGGCCTTAATTTTGAATCTTTCCAGGTATGGTAGGCAAGTGGAATTTCCCCATACATCATATATTTAATGAAGGCCCATCCAACTTGCCACAGTTATCATTTTGATTCTCACAATTTCCCCCTCTTTGACATTTGTCAAGATAACTCTAGGACTAATCACTCGTCAGGATTTCTCATCTTGGAGAGTAGGCTGACGAGTTGATTTTGCTCACTTGGGATTTGTTCTATTATGAAATACATGAATTGACCAATATGCTTTATTTTAAAGGATCTGCTCACAAATTTCAAACTGTTCATTGACTTAATTTACTGTAAGTTGGGAGTTCAAAAGCACTGTTTGGTGCTTCACTTCAACACCTGCCATGAAATTCATCCTCACAATCAAGCCTTATATTTAGTTTGTTTGTTGGTAATTTGAAATTCAATTATGGCTATGTCAGTATGACTGTGGCTAGGCGCTTGGGACTGTGTCAATCCCAATTACTTTTTCTCTTGACGCTATGTCAATGTACAACGTCCGCAACCAATCTTTTCTGCTATTTATCTCTTTTTTGGCTTCAAGGAGAGTGAGATACATGAAGAATTTGGCGAGTGTCTAAGCCTTGGTGATGACATGTGACATGTAAGTGATCCGGACTATGCTTATCTCCACAACCCATTTTAACAATCTTCTAGAATGATTAGGCTTTGTGAGTATTATTTATAACAATTTGCTCAGCATTTTTCCATCACTACCCCTAATTCTATGATCCTAATTTTACTTTCCTAAGAAGAATATGATCGCCTATAACAACATTCTTATCTAACTACCTCAATGCCTCACGATTTCCTCTATTTTGGCTGTAGTTCCTCAATTTGATACTTCACGGGGCTTGTATTATGGTGTCTTTTCTCAAATTATAGGTAATAGATAATTATTTGGTATTCGATCATGCAGTCATTCCATCCTATCATCTGATAAATCTCTCTATCTCTATTAGGACAAGCAAAGACAGAAATATGCATATGATACGCATGGAAAAAGAAATATCAAATAATCTCCCATTAAGTTCCAGAAAAAAAAGAAATCAAAAAGTTAAAAATTTTGCTGGTATATTTAGAAAATATTTCTACAACAATAACTTATTATCTTGTATTTCAGATAATTGATTCAAGGGTTACAAATCCTATGACCAACTCTATCTTTAAATTTAATTCATATGTTATCTATTTTAGTAATAGAAACATAACCATCATTGATGAATCCTTGACAATCGTTGCTAGATAAGAAGGTATTCTTATTAGTAAATCCCTCACACTTTGAAATATACTCATGTTTCTAAGTAAAATTTAACCACATGTTCTAAATGCAATTTTAAATTTTACTCTTCACATTATGTAATTTTAGGATTATGGCATAAGGAGGATGATTAGATTTTTTAAATAAAGAACCGGCCTCCTTTACCTTGAGGAGTTCAATAACCAAAGCAGCTCCAAGCTATCTATTGTATTATTATTTACTAAATCTGAAAATTTTAAATCCAATAAATAATGTATACGATAGAATGACTAGGAAGGGTCCATGCGCATTAGACTTGATTTTGGGGTAATTGGATCCAAAGGTCCTGCAATAGATAATTAAGGATGCAAGTTTATTGGAAGCCCAAAGAATTTAATCTTAAATTTGAAATATGCTCCAAAAATTATAACCATTGGCAAAAATCTTCTATGAAAGATTTATGAGAGGCTTATTTTCTTTTCATTTACTAAATCTGATAGTGCTTGTTGTTGTGGTATATCAGTTTATGCACAACTTAGAGTTGTACATCAAATTTTATAATATTTTAAATAACTTCATATAAAGGAATTTTATTCAAAATGGGGAGGATTTGACATTTAAAGATTATACAGATGTCAATTATATGGAATCTATGGTTGCTAGGAGATAAATTTCTTATGATATTGCATAACCTTAATAAGCTACCTTGTGACGTGGAGAAACAAAGAAAGAAGGTGATTGGAACTAGTATAAAAAATAAATTTTAATCGATGAAAATAGGAACTATGAACTCTTAGTGGCTAAAAGTTATCTGAAAGATTTAAAGATGCAATAAAAAGGCCTTATAAGACTATTATGATAACAAGTTAGCAATCAAACTTATACATAATCTCGTGCAACATGACATAATAGAACATATTGAAGTTGATAGGGTTTCATAAAAGAAAATCTAGATAGTAGTCCGTTTTTTGCTACAAATGGACAATCTTGCAAACATTATCACCAAACTATTATCATAAACAATATTTCAAAAATTAACATGCAATTTTAGATTGAACAATGTATATTCATTCACTCGGTGGTGAGCGGAAAAATTAAGTTTATCAATCTTTAATTCTGCCTCCATCAACATTCTATTGAGCCCAGGCTGCCCAGCAGCCCTTTGTACCTTATTTCTTTTATGCCACACATTATTAATCTGTTGGATTATAGTGTCTTCTCATCAATGCATGGGCTATTATAATTGGTTAATAATTATCATTTTGCCACCTAATCGATTCATTAATTATTATAATTATTCTATAGTTACTTTGCACTGATTTTTATATATTTCTTATTAGAAGCCCTCTTACGATGGTATAAATATGGCATAAATATTGGAATGAAACAATTATTCTTTTTGCATTTTTACAGGAGTTTGCTGTAGCTTAATTTTCATATTACCTTCATGATTCTGTTCTAAGTTTTTCTATTAATTTTTAATTTTCTTCTCGGTAAGAATCTCTTAAAACTACAAGGGTTTCAACTTCATATCTACTAACAAGTGTATCTCAGGCACTTGATTGGGTTCTTTCTCTTCCTTGCCCTCACCATATATACAGCAATGAAGGTTCCGAAAGTGGTAGATATAAATTCACTGCAACAATTACCTGAGGTGCTGAAAAGAGCTGATCTGCACAAGCTTCCGTCGNATTCTTTCTCTTCCTTGCCCTCACCATATATACAGCAATGAAGGTTCCGAAGGTGGTAGATATAAATTCACTGCAACAATTACCTGAGGTGCTGAAAAGAGCTGATCTGCACAAGCTTCCGTCGGATCTAGTTGCTTGCCTGCCAGCCCTACCTCAGTTGTCTCATTTGCAGAAGCTAAAAGATGAGTTGAGGTCCNGTTAACCACATGTTCTAAACGCAATTTTAAATTTTACACTTCACATTATGTAATTTTAGGATTACGGCATAAGGAGGATGATTAGATTTTTTAAATAAAGAACCGGCTTCCTTTACCTTGAGGAGTTCAATGACCAAAGCAGCTACAAGCTATCTATTGTATTATTATTTACTAAATCTGAAAATATTAAATCCAATAAATAATGTATACGATAGAATGACTAGGAAGATGCGCATTAGACTTGATTTTGGGGTAATTGGATCCAAAGGTCCTGCAATAGATAATTAAGGATGCAAGTTTATTGGAAGCCCAAAGAATTGAATCATAAATTTGAAATATGCTCCAAAAATTATAACCATGGCAAAAATCTTCTATGAAAGATTTATGAGAGGCTTATTTTCTTATCATTTACTAAATCTGATAGTGCTTGTTGTTGTGGTATATCAGTTTATGCACAACCTAGAGTTGTACATCAAATTTTATAATATTTTGAATAACTTCATATAAAGGAATTTTATTCAAAATGGGGAGGATTTGACATTTAAAGTTTATACATATGTCAATTATATGGAATTTATGGTTGCTAGGAGATAAATTTCTTATGATATTGCATAACCTTAATAAGCTACCTTGTGATTGGAACTAGTATAAAAAATAAATTTTAATCGATGAAAATAGGAACTATAAATTTTAATAAGCTACCTTGTGAGCTGTGGATTATTTATAATCTGCTGATAAGCAGATTATTCTGATAATCTGATAATCTGCAGATTATCAGAATAATCTGGCTTGCTGTTTGGGGCAGCTTATTCAGACCAACTTATTGGTGGTTAAATGACATTCATGCCCCTGTCTGAATCAAAACTGTTTGGGGCAGCTTATTCAGAATAGCTTATTGATGGAAAAGAAACATATAGTGCAGAAACATACGATAATCACAGATCAGTTCTAAAAGATACCATACAGTTCTCACACCTTAATGAGTAC
>JXCR01005768.1:0-18087 GCA_002079205.1 Phalaenopsis hybrid cultivar
AATAACTTGTAATTTGAATTACAAGCTTATCCCTTGTGAAGTATTTTATTGGCTTGGTCCTTGGAAACTTGAATATGGAATTTGTCTTTACTCCATCACATACTGAATCGAGTATTGTCCTTTTTCACAATAATAAATCCTAAGTTAATAGTCCTCTTATATAGAATGTCTTGATCAATAAGTTATTAGAGTCAATTTTTCTAGTAATTCAAAGAACTTTTTTTTTCATCAACTAATGACTCTACCTATTCATGTAAATCTAGCGAGTTTGCATCTTCATTTGCACAGAGCATTCATGACCTTCACCAGAAGCATAATTTTAGTGTTGATAATTATAAATAATTTGTTAAATTTCGAAAGGAGAAAAGATGTTGTCATGAATTAGGGCATTTGGCTAGTCAGACATTCTATGCACTGATCTTGCCTCTTACTCCCCTTTTGACCCATTATGGGCCTAAGTTGTCCTCATCACATAAAACCTCTGCATCACAGTTGGATTTGTCATCTTACTTTATAGTTGTCATGTCATCAGCTCACGACCACCCCTCTCCCTCTCTTCCCCTTACATTGAATTCTAACTCATTGTCAAGCTATTTTTATTGATTTAAAATTAATGCTTGTCTTGAAATTTTTTTGATACTTTTGGAAACCAACATAAAATCTTTAAAAACTTGTTTCTTTAGCTCTTAAATAACTTCTTTCTTTAACTCCTGTCTATCCCCTATGCCATGAGTGTTTCCCCTCCTTTGTGCTTTTCATAGAAAACAAAATCTTGTTTTCATAAGTTATATATATTTGGCAATTAGGCTCCTTAGGTTCTTTATTCATAAATATATATATATATATATATATATATATTTTGTATCTTGTTTTGCTAGTCTCATTTTAGAGCTCATTTTTCTTGCAAAATATTCTAAAAAAATTATTTTCTCTAAGTATCACGCCAGTGGTCTTTAGTTTTGATGTTAGTTTGTCTTTGATTGATTGATGATTTTGTATATATTTCATTACATCCTTATTGTTCTTCATTATATTTCTATTATAGTTGCTGAATTTTTTTGGTATTTTTGTTTTGTGTGTTAATAGTTAATTGTGATTAGTTCATTGTTTGCATTTAAAGTTTCTTCTTTTAGCATTCTTTGCATCTATCGTATCTTACGGTTGTAATATTATCTGTCTTCTAAGATCCACACTTTTATATTTAAGTACGTGATTTTGATCAGTTTGATAGCTGTTGATTCTATTTTTGAAATACATTATCTAGATCTTCAAAAATGACAAAACTCATGGCCTATTCACTATTTCATAATTTTTTTTTTGCTTCAGTTCATTTTAATCATAGTTTGTTGTTTTGATCACAACCACTTCATTTCATCTTTAATTATTGCATAAAAGTAGTAAATTTTTACTACATTAACATGCTTTATAACTTTTTTTTAGTTTGTTTGTAAACTTTGCCGAATCAATTATTTGTGTTTCTGAAAATGGCAAAGCCAAAAAGCTCCCATTTAAAAGCTGCTAGAATGTTTAAAGCTGGGACCTTATCATATTCTTCATCCTAATGGCATATTTTAATGTCTATTAATGTAAAATTGAAGTTTGTTCCATACCATATTAGCAGCAGAAGGAAAGCGAGAGGTGAAGAAGAAAACAAGAAGCTATATACTGGTGTTCAAGGCAAAGAGGAGAGAGATAGGGAGAGGGAGAGATGCAAGATAAAATTTTACCTCCACTCTTATTATAACATAGCTTTAGAGATGAGGAGGCACCAAAAATCACAAAAAATGTGGAACAAAAATATATGACAGGGTTCATTCAATGATAAAAATTGATGTGTTATTTATTCATTTATTTTAAGTAGGATTTGTTATAAGAATTATGTAAATGTTCCTTAAGACATTAGAAAATATCTTGGAGTCTCAATATTAAACTTTTAAAAAAATAATAAGAGGAGTTATTTTGTGTGCATTGTAGTGTTGGACAATTGAGTTCGATAATAACCTAGTCAAATATGATAAAAATGAGTATATTAAGATGAGTGGGAGGTAAATTTAAGAAGGATAAATTAAAATGTGATTAATAAGAAAATTCAGTTTTATTGCTTATAAGAGGTAAGTTTCTAGAAATCTATAAAACAAGAACAGCAAAATGAGATGTTAACACAAACTAGATATGAGGTCAAGGTCATGACAAATTCATAAGACATAAGATACAACATGCCATGTATATGACATTTTCCTTTAACATTATTGATATTAATATTTTAAAGGGGCATTTACATACATACCACACAATCTTTTTAAAGGATCAAATTTTTAACATCACATAAAAAATATCACTATCATAATTTTTTTTTAAATTGTTAAAGGCCAATCCATAATCACGACAAGTGACAACAAGACCCGAATAGTGTTTAATTTAGCCGTTGGAGCAAATGTCACATCATAATAAACTCTTCAATTCTGTGAGTATCCTTTTACGACCAATCTTGCCTTATTGCATTCAAAGAACTTGTCAAAGTTGAACTTAGTTTTGAAAATCCATCGGCATCCTACAGTTTTCTTACCCCAAGGAAGGACCACGACTTCCCACGTAGGGTTCTGCTGACTCATTTTCTAGGCTGGATCGGCAGGAAAAACCTTAATAGTAGTAGGGGTTCGATGGTTCGTCAGGGTGGTAGCAATTGCTTTGTAGGTCGGCGATAAACTTTGGAAAGACATATTTTGTCATATAATCATATGAGCATGTCTAATTGAATACCCTACTTTGAGAACTCACCTTCTCATTCAGAGGAGGAGTTGTGCTGAGGATGCCGTCCGAAGTGAAGTCAAAGTCTTGTAAGGAGGTTGCGGGCTTCTGAGAAGGAGCATTGGACGGGTGCACCGAGTGTAGACACGGACAGTGGGATGAAGAGATGGTACACTCAACGGGATAGCGGACTCCTCAGTGGTGGGGACAATGAGGGGACCATCCATAGGAGAAGAATAAAAGATAGTGTCGAGGAACTCAAGCTCCCCCTCACTAGAGGCCGAGCTAGAAAAATAGGGAACACTTTCAAACAAGAAAACATCAACACTCACATAGATTTTGTTTGTGGTCGGATCAAGTAATCGATACCCTTTTGAGTTGCGGAGTATCCAAAGAATATACATTTTATAGATCCAGGATCAAGTTAATTTTGAGTAAGGATACTATTCTGAACAAAAGTCGCACATCGAAAAATCTAGGGATCTAATAGAAAAGATCTAATTGGCAGAGAAATATGATATTAGGACGGCTAAGGAGGTTCGAAACTTATGAAATTTGATGGGGACTATTTATGAGATAGGTGGCAACTCGAATGATATCTTTCCAAAATGTTTCAGGACATTGGATTGAAACAAAATGGAGCGAGCAATGCCAAGGAAGTGATGGTTTTTATGCTTGGCTGCCCCATTTTGTTGAGTGTCCGTGCATGACCTATGATGGAAGATTCATTTACTTACCAAGAATTCATTCAAAATTGAGTTTAAAAACTCAAGATCATTGTCGGCCCGAATAAACTAAATAAGAGTTTTGAATTGAGTTTAGATGAATGTGTAGAAGTTTTGGAAGATTATAGTGACTTCTGATTTGAATTTTAAAATGCAGACCAACGCCATTCGAGTGTGGTCATCAATTAAGTTCAAGAATCACCGTATTGGTATAGCTGGTAGTACGAGAAGATTCCTATATGTCACTGTGAATGAGGGAAAAATGAGCAAAATGTGTGTTAGTATGAGGTGGATAATGGACCCAGTGATGTTTAACTAACCGACATATCTCACAATTTAAGTTAAATTTTTATTAGAAAAGATCAAATTATATAAAATTTTTCAAATATTGAAAACTAGGATGACCTAAATAACATGCAATAACATAATGGGACATTCAATGACTTAGGATGAGCTACAATTTTTTAGTGTCGTGTCTTCACTCTCTGTATTATCCTCTTAGAAGTATTAGAGTCCAACTATTCTCTTAGCAGTTTTGGTCATCCTCCATGAACAACGATCCTGAAAAACAAAACCATCATAAGAGAAATTAGCAATGCAATTGATATCATTTGTCAACTTACTGACTGATAATAAGTTATATTGTAATCAAAGAACATGTAAAACGGACACCATAGTTAGATTGATCGTTAGTACAATTGACCCTTTACCAATAATGGAGTTACAGGATCTTTGGACAATTTTGATAATATTTTTTCTAAAGCACGGGTATTTAGTCGAGAATACTTGTGAGCAGTCAGTTTTGTCATTCGTGATACTTAAATCAATAATCCATTGACTAGATGATGAAAAAATTATAAGATTCATAGGAACAGTACCTTGTCAGACATGGGAGGTTGATGGACCCGCATAGATTTGGTTGGCTTCAAGAAGCTTGATCAATTGCTCTATCTAGTTTTTTTAGGGAATCAAAGGATTCCGAGATATTGCTGGTAGGAGTTGGTTTAGTCGTGCTTGGTTCGGTCGTTATCGTAAGTCTCTTGGCATTAAAGTATTTGGCCAAGGGTTTGTATGTTATCTTACCGTGAAGTTTTCAATACTTATCTTGAGTATGGTTGAACTTGTGACAGTAATCACAAGTGGGGTGATCAGTTTGAGATGTCATGGACGAGGCTAAGCACTGTTTGAGACCAAGGCGAATGATTCAATTAAAGAAGTAGAAACACCTAGCATGATAAGTTTCATGTTTTCTTCCTGACGAATCTCTGTGAAAGCAACACAAACAGAAAGAATAAAATCTCGATAAAAAATACGACCTCGAACTTCGTCAAGGTCATTGTTAAGACATTGGAAGGGAGGAACATTTACAAACTACCAATTGACGTTTCTATGGAGTTGATTCGTCGTGATATGATCATGAAGTTCTCCACTTCCTAAACTCCATATACTGGGTCTATTTTTTGAGCCTCACGAATCATACTTGTGAGGGGGCCAAATTTTATGCCCTTTGATAAACAACGAGACCGCTTGGGACCGTTGAAGGAAGTTATTGTCGTTCAATTTAGAAGCTGTGATCAAGAAATTCATGTTGGCTTCCGATCCTCCGGCCTGCACGGGAGCGAGGTTTGGAGTTAATCCTCCGGGTGAGTAAAAAACGCCTTCTTAGGATAATTCATTAAAAGAATCGATCATAATTCTGCTGAGTCAAAGAATATGTTGTCATGGTTCTATGCATCGATGAATTTTATTAGAATCACGACTAATAGATACAACTGTAGAAATCGAAGGTAACAGGACACTTGCAGAGATCCTAAACAATAGTAACTGCAGGAATTGTAGGATTCCTTAAACAGACAACAAACAAAGACTCCATTGAAAGGAACCTGTAGAAATTACTCTCGCTGACTACAAAGATTGCTTTGGCTGTAGCTGAAACATGCAAGAAAAGCGAACATCTACAAGAATATGGTGAAATAGTGCGTATAGGAAGAAACCTTCTGGCTGAATAAGAGCTGATAGGAAAAAACCTTCTGAAATTGTTGTTATTCGCTGGACTTACAGAGGAGGCCACCGNAAACTATTCTCTTAGCAGTTTTGGTCATCCTCCATGAACAACGATTCTGAAAAACAAAACCATCATAAGAGAAATTAACAATGCAATTGATATCATTTGTCAACTTACTGACTGATAATAAGTTATATTGTAATCAAAGAACATGTAAAACGGACACCATAGTTAGATTGATCGTTAGTACAATTGACCCTTTACCAATAATGGAGTTACAGGATCTTTGGACAATTTTGATAATATTTTTTCTAAAGCACGGGTATTTAGTCGAGAATACTTGTGAGCAGTCAGTTTTGTCATTCGTGATACTTAAATCAATAATCCATTGACTAGATGATGAAAAAATTATAAGATTCATAGGAACAGTACCTTGTCAGACATGGGAGGTTGATGGACCCGCATAGATTTGGTTGGCTTCAAGAAGCTTGATCAATTGCTCTATCTAGTTTTTTTAGGGAATCAAAGGATTCCGAGATATTGCTGGTAGGAGTTGGTTTAGTCGTGCTTGGTTCGGTCGTTATTGTAAGTCTCTTGGCATTAAAGGATTTGGCCAAGGGTTTGTATGTTATCTTACCGTGAAGTTTTCAATACTTATCTTGAGTATGGTTGAACTTGTGACAGTAATCACAAGTGGGGTGATCAGTTTGAGATGTCATGGACGAGGCTAAGCACTGTTTGAGACCAAGGCGAATGATTCAATTAAAGAAGTAGAAACACCTAGCATGATAAGTTTCATGTTTTCTTCCTGACGAATCTCTGTGAAAGCAACACAAACAGAAAGAATAAAATCTCGATAAAAAATACGACCTCGAACTTCGTCAAGGTCATTGTTAAGACATTGGAAGGGAGGAACATTTACAAACTACCAATTGACGTTTCTATGGAGTTGATTCGTCGTGATATGATCATGAAGTTCTCCACTTCCTAAACTCCATATACTGGGTCTATTTTTTGAGCCTCACGAATCATACTTGTGAGGGGGCCAAATTTTATGCCCTTTGATAAACAACGAGACCGCTTGGGACCGTTGAAGGAAGTTATTGTCGTTCAATTTAGAAGCTGTGATCAAGAAATTCATGTTGGCTTCCGATCCTCCGGCCTGCACGGGAGCGAGGTTTGGAGTTAATCCTCCGGGTGAGTAAAAAACGCCTTCTTAAGATAATTCATTAAAAGAATCGATCATAATTCTGCTGAGTCAAAGAATATGTTGTCATGGTTTTATGTCATCGATGAATTTTATTAGAATCACGACTAATAGATACAACTGTAGAAATCGAAGGTAACAGGACACTTGCAGAGATCCTAAACAATAGTAACTGCAGGAATTGTAGGATTCCTTAAACAGACAACAAACAAAGACTCCATTGAAAGGAACCTGTAGAAATTACTCTCGCTGACTACAGAGATTGCTTTGGCTGTAGCTGAAACATGCAAGAAAAGCGAACATCTACAAGAATATGGCGAAATAGTGCGTATAGGAAGAAACCTTCTGGCTGAATAAGAGCTGATAGGAAAAAACCTTCTGAAATTGTTGTTATTCGCTGGACTTACAGAGGAGGCCACCGACTAGGATGAGGAGGTGGAGAAGGTGGCTACTAGAATCGGCCAAGGAGGCTGGGGGCTGCTGGATCTAGGGTTAGACTATGATACCATGCTGAGATTTTGAATAGACCAACACAATTTTATTGATAGGAGGTGGGGTATTTAAACCCAATTACAATAGATATATTAATGGAATACAATAAAAACATAATAAAATAACTAGGAAAGAAAATAAAATAGAATAAAACAAAAGAGAAAATAAATAATCAAGGAATAAAATCAAATAATAAGTAATAATGACATAGGAATAACCGTTATAATCTAATACGAATATTTAAAGATGTCATATTCTTTTTTAGAGTTATGACATATTGTGTGTATAATTTAACATTAATATTGAAAAAGAACATGCCTATTTATTAATGCTAATGTTGTTGTGATCTTGATTATTAAATATTTTTGATGAAATATTGAAATATAATTATAATTAAACTAATATTACTTATATTTTATTAATTTTGTGTGATTATTCTTTGTTATAAAATAGAGAAACTTATACACAATACCACACCATTCTTTCGTGTTTTCGTTTCAACACTTAAAATTTGATGTTTACACTTAATAACATCTAGGTGCCAAAAAAATATGCATGAAAAATGTTTTTTTATTTTAAAAAGATAGTGATAGTGATATTTTTTATGTGGTGTTAAAAATTTGAGTGGTATGCATTTAAATACGAAAAATTAGATGTTAAATAGGTAAATACATGAATTTTTACAGCACATAGATGTTATTAAGTGCAAACATCAAATTTTTGGTGTTAGATATGAAAGCACGTAAGAATTGCGTGGTATTGTGTGTAAGTTTCTCTATTTTATAGTAAAGAATAATCACACAAAACGTCATTGGTTACACAAATTTCAAAGATTAATAAAAGATAAGTAATATTAGTTTAATTATGACTATATTTCAATGTTTCATCAAATATATTTAATAATCAAGATCACAACAACATTAACATTAATAAATAGTATTATCTTTTTTAATATTAATGTTAAATTAAACACACAATATGTCATAATTCCAAAAAAGAGTATAATATCTTTAAATATCCGTATTATATTATAACGATTATTCCTACACTATTATTACTTATTATTTAATTTTATTCCTTAATTATTTATTTTCCCTTTTCTTTATTCTGTTTTATTTTCTTTCCAAGTTATTTTATTATATTTTTATTGTTTTTCATTATTATGTCTATTGTAATTGGGCTTAAATATCCCTCATATCAATAAAAGTGTGTTGGTCTATTCCAAATCTCACATGGTATCATAGTTTAATCCTAGATCCAGCAACCCCGGCCTCCTCGGTCGGTTCTAGCAGCCACCTCCTCCACCTCTTCATCGTAGCTGGCGGCCTTCTCTGTCAAGTCCTGCAAACAACAGAAATTCCAGAAGGTTTTTTCCTATCCACTCTTATTTCGCCAGAAGGCTTCTTCCTGTACGCTCTTATTCCACCAGATTCTTGTAGGTGTTCGCTCTTCTTACAAGTTTCAGCTGCAACCAAAGCAATCCCTACAGTCTGTGAGAGCAATTTGTATAGGTTTCTTTCCAATTGAGTCTCTTGCTTGTTGTCTGTTTAAGAAATCCTGCAATTCCTGCTCTTACTGTTGTTTAAGGATCCCTGCAAGTGTCCTGCTACCTGCAATTTCTGCAGTTTTATCTATTTGTCTTGATTCTACCGAAATTGATCGATGACATAGAACCACTACAACATATTCTTTGGCTCAGCGGAATTATGGCCGTTTCTTTGAATGAATCACCCTCAGAAGGTGTTCTTGACTCACCCGGAGGATCGACTCCAAACTCCGCTCCCGTGCAGGCCGGAGGACCGACAGCCAACATGAATTGCGTGATCACAACTCCTAAGTTGAACGACAATAACTTTCTTCAACAGCCCCAAGCTGTCTCGTTGTCTATCAAAGGATATGAGATGTTTGGTCACCTCACAGGTATGATTCGTGAGCCATAAAAAAACGATCCAGTATATGAAGCTTGTGAAGTGGAGAATTTCATGGTCACGTCACGGCTGAGCAACTTCATAGAAACGTCAATTGGTAGTTTGTAAATGTTCCTCGCTTCAACTAGTGCTCTCTGGATGGTTGTCCGTAATACCACTCAAATTTAGAAAATTCTAGTCAACTCTATGAGGTTTCTAAATGAATCTGGGAGGCAAAACAGGGGTCAAGAACCGTGACTCAATACTATAATGATCTTGTTGCATTATGGATAGAAAACGACCTGTATTACAACTACACTTCGGATTCTCCGACCGACTCATTCCTCTTCCAGAATATCGTAGAAAAGAATTGTATGTTCCAATTCCTTGTCGACCTTAACAATGACCTTGACGAAGTTCGAGGACGTATTTTTGATCGGGATCTTATTCCTTCCGCTTGTGTTGCTTTCACCTAGATTCATTGGAAAGAAAACATGAGACTTGTCATGTTGGGTGCTTCTACTTCTTTAGTGGAATAATCCATCTTGATCTCAAATATTGCCCAGCTCTCGTCCATGACACTTTGAACCGGTCACCCCAATTGTGATTTCTGTCACAAGCCGAACCATACTCGAGATAAGTATTAAAAACTTAAGGGTAAGATGACATACAAACTCTTGGCCAAATTATCTGATGTCAAGGGACTCACTATAACGGTCGAACCAAGTACGACTTAGCCAACTCTTACAAGGAATATCTTAGAATTCTCTGAATCCCTAAAAAACTCAGATGGAGTAATTGATCAAGTTTTTTGAAGTCAACCAAGTCTCTGCAGGTCCGTCGACCTCCCATGTCTGATAAGGTACCGTCTCTATGACTTATAATTTGTCCTCTAGTTCATGGATTATTGATTCAAATATCATGAATGACATGACTGACTGCTCACAAGTATTCTCGACTTAATACCCGTGCTTTGGAAAAAAATATTGTCAGAATTGTCGATGGATCTTGTAGCTCCGTTGCTGGTAAATGGTCGATTGTACTAACGATCGATCCAACTATGAAATCTGTTTTACATGTTCCCCGGTTACAATATAATTTATTATCAGTCAGTAAGTTGACAAATGATATTGATTGTTTTACTAATTTCTCTTCTGATGGTTTTGTTTTTCAAGATCGTCATTCATGGAGGATGATCAGAACTGCTAAGAGGGTAGTTGGACTCTAGTACTTCTAAGAATAGTACGGAGAGTGAAGACACGACACTAAAAAATTATAGTCTATCATAAGTCAGTAAATGCCTCATTATGTTACTACATGTCGTTTAGGTCATCCTAGCTTTCAATATTTGAAAAATTTGTATCATCTGATCTNATTTAGTGGAATAATCCGTCTTGATCTCAAATATTGCCCAGCTCTCGTCCATGACACTTTGAACCGGTCACCCCACTTGTGATTTCTGTCACAAGCCGAACCATACTCGAGATAAGTATTAAAAACTTTAGGGTAAGATGACATACAAACCCTTGGCCAAATTATCTGATGTCAAGGGACTCACTATAACGGTCGAACCAAGTACGACTAAGCCAACTCTTACCAGGAATATCTCAGAATTCTCTGAATCCCTAAAAAACTCAGATGGAGTAATTGATCAAGTTTCTTGAAGCCAACCAAGTCTCTGCAGGACCGTCGACCTCCCATGTCTGATAAGGTACTGTCTCTATGACTTATAATTTGTCCTCTAGTTCATGGATTATTGATTCAAATATCATGAATGACATGACTGACTGCTCACAAGTATTCTCGACTTAATACCCGTGCTTTAGAAAAAAATATTGTCAGAATTGTCGATGGATCCTGTAGCTCCGTTGCTGGTAAATGGTCGATTGTACTAACGATCGATCCAACTATGAAGTCTGTTTTACATGTTCCCCGATTACAATATAACTTATTATCAGTCAGTAAGTTGACAAATGATATTGATTGTTTTACTAATTTCTCTTATGATGGTTTTGTTTTTCAAGATCGTCATTCATGGAGGATGATCAGAACTGCTAAGAGGGTAGTTGGACTCTAGTACTTCTAAGAATAGTAAGGAGAGTGAAGACACGACACTAAAAAATTATAGTCTATCATAAGTCAGTAAATGTCTCATTATGTTACTACATGTCGTTTAGGTCATCCTAGCTTTCAATATTTGAAAAATTTGTATCATCTGATCTTTTCTAATAAAAATCTTTTTAGCTTCAATTGTGAGACATGCTGGCTAGCTAAGCATCACCGTGTACATAACCCACCTCATACTTACACATATTCTGTTCATTTCTCCCTCATTCATAGTGATATATGGGAACCTTCTCGTTTTTCCAGCTATACCAATACACGTGATTTTTGAACTTAAGTAATGACCACACTCGAATGACGTGAGTCTGCATTTTAAAAGATAAATCAGAAGTCACTNTGAACTTAAGTAATGACCACACTCGAATGACGTGAGTCTGCATTTTAAAAGATAAATCAGAAGTCACTCTGACCTTCCAAAACTTCTACACCTTCATCTAAACTCAATTCAAAACTCCTATTTAGTTTCTTCGGGCTGACAATGATCGTGAGTTTTAAAACTCAATTTTGAGTGAATTCTTGGTAAGTAAATGAATCCTTNTACCTTCATCTAAACTCAATTCAAAACTCCTATTTAGTTCCTTCGGGCTGACAATGATCGTGAGTTTTAAAACTCAATTTTGAGTGAATTCTTGGTAAGTAAATGAATCCTTCATATAAGTCTTTCACGGACACTCAATAAATGGGGCAGCCAAGCGTTAAAACGATCACCTCCTCGACGTTGCTTGCTCCATTTTGTTTCAATCCAATGTCCTGAAATATTTTTGAAACGATATCATTCGAACTTCCACTCATCTCATAAATAGTCTCCACCAAATTTCATGAGTTCCAAATCTCATTAACCGTCCTAATGTCATGTTTCTATGCCAATTAGATCTTTTCTAATTTAGATCCCAAGATTTTTGGACGCGCAACTTTTGTTCGGAACACTGCTCTTACTCGAAATTAACTTGATCTCAGATCCATAAAATATATATTCTTTGGATACTTCGCAAATCAAAAGGGTAGCAATTCCTTGATCCGACCACAAACAAAATCTATGTCAGTGTTGATGTTTTCTTCTTTGAAAATGTTCCCTATTTTTCTAGCTCGACCTCTAGTGAGGGGGAGTTTGAGTTCCTCAACAATATCTTTTATCCTTCNATATGTCAGTGTTGATGTTTTCTTCTTTGAAAGTGTTCCCTATTTTTCTAGCTCGACCTCTAGTGAGGGGGAGTTTGAGTTCCTCAACAATATCTTTTATCCTTCTCCTATGGATGACCCCTTCATTATTCTCACTACTGAGGAGTCACCGATCCCGTTGAGTGTACCATCTCCTCATCCCACTGTCCCTGTCTACACTCGGTGCACCTGTCCCAATGCTCCTACTCAGAAGCCCGCTACCTCCTTACAAGACCTTGACTTCACTTCGGGCGACATCCTATGCACAACCCCTACTCTGAATGAGGAGTTGAGTTCTCTGAGTAGTGTATTCAATCAGACATGCTCATATTATCGCCGACCTACAGAGTTTGCTACTACCTCGACGAACCATCGGATCCTGCTACTATTGAGGTTACTATTACCGATCCAGCCTAGAAAAAGAGTCAGCAGAACCCTACGTGGGACGTCGTGTACCTTTCTTGGAGTTAGAAAGTTGTAGGATGCTAATGAATTTTCAACACCATGTCAATTTTGACAGGTTTTTTGAACGCAATAAGACAAGATTGGTCGCTTAAGGATACTCACAAAATTACAGAGTTGATTATGAGGTGACATTTGCTCCAACGGCTAAATTAAACACTATTCGGGTCCTGTTGTCACTTGTCATGATTATGGATTGACCTTTATTCCAGCTTGATGTCAAGAATTCAATTTTAAATGTTGAGCTGACAGAAGAGGTGTATATGTCTCTCCTTCCGGGTTTTAATTCTACTGGCTCCAGAGGACAAGCGTGCAGGCTATGAAAGTCCCTTTTATGGGCTAAAGCAGTCCCCAAGGCTTGGTTCGATAAGTTCACAATGGTGGTCGTGTGCCATATTTTTACTCAAGCTCAATTGGAGCACACCCTCTTTTTCTGGCACTTTTCCAATGGCCAAATAGCTATCCTCATTGTCTATGTTGATGATATTGTTCTTATAGGTAATGATCTCCTAATATTGAAGTCCTAAAAAGACATTCTTGCTTCGTCCTTCGAGATGAAGGATTTGGGATCCCTTCGGTACTTCTTAGGCATGGAAGTGGCTAGGTCCTCTCGGGGAATTTGCCTGTCTCAGCTCAAATAACAACATTCTTCTGTGCAAACTAGTTGTTCTTATGAACTCTAATGAAAAATTATCTGACAATCTCAATATTGTACCTATTAATAAAACTCGTTACCAGTGCTTGTGAGAAAACTCATCAACTTGACTCGTATTCGCACTGACATATGTCACGCAGTTGGAATGATGAGTCAATTCATGCATGACTTTGATGAGTGCCATCTCCAAACTGTCCGTCGGATTCTCCACTATTTAAAAGGTACACCAGTCTCAGGTTTATTCTTTTCCCACCACATTTCTCGGTCTATTGTTGTTTATACAAATGCTGATTGGGCCAGATCAGTTCATGATCGACGTTTCACCTCGGGGTATTGCTCATTTGTATGAGGCAATCTTGTCATGTGGAAAAGCAAGAAACTGTTGTGATTGTTCGAAGCAGTGCTGAAATTGAATTCCAATCCATGTCCTTAGGAATCTGTGAAACTCTCAGGCTACGCATCATGCTCCGCGAACTCCTTATGCCAATCTCTGTCCCGCTGCAACTATTCTGTGATAATAAGGCTGCAATTAACATTGCTCACAACCTGATCAAACATAATCATACTAAACATGTGGAGATTGATAGACACTTTTTTTAAGGAAAAGATTGAATCTGAGGAGATTTTCGTTCTATGGGTGTCATCCAGTGATCAATTAACAGACATCCTCACCAAGAATCTACCTCGCCGTTTGTTCGATAATTTCAAGTCCAAGTTGAATATGATTGACATTTATGCTTCAACTTGAGGGGGAGTATTAGATTATAACGATTATCCTTACATTATTATTATTTATTATTTGATTTTATTTCCTGATTATGTATTTCCCCATTCATTTTATTCTGTTTTATTTTCTTTGTTAGTTGTTTTATTATGTTTTTATTGTTTTTCATTATTATGCCTATTGTAATTTGGTTTAAATACCCCTCCTCCTATCAATAAAATTATTTTGATCTATTCCAAATCTCAACAATCTGCACAAAATATGAATTAGTGATGTTTCACTAATTAAACCACCAAACACACTCGACACTACAATCATCACTAACTCCGATATACTAGTTAATAACTTCACTATTATTGAGGAAAAAAAAACAGCCTACAAATTTTGTTCATGGATAAAATATTAGCATTAATCCCACTGCATTTGCCTACATTAGCATTAAAAATAAGCTTGTTAAGTATGTACAATCAAAGATGTTTCTTAAATATATTTCCAAAGAAATAGAAACAATGGGCATGTAAAATCAAGGGGCCTTAACAGATAAACCACCTAATTCTTATCTATTTACATATCTAAGGCCAAAACTCTAATATTTATTTACAAATCACTAAAATTTTTAACATCACATTAAAAATGCCACCATTATTATTTTCTTAAAAGAAATATATCTTTTCATGCATACATTTTTGACACAAGTGTTTTAAGAGTAAATATCAAACTTTATGCGTTGGGTGTGCAAATTAAAAAAAAAAAAAATTGTGCAGCGTGTATATAAATTTCTCTAAAATGAAGGGGTGTTAATGCACATACCACATAATTCTGATGTTTTTACATATCCAACATCTAAACTTCACTTTTTTACATTAACCACCGTTTCAACTTAAAAAAGAAGTGAAATACATATTTTCATTCTTAGGCAAGGAGGTATATATGTAAAAATTGAAGTTTAGGTGTTAGATATTTAAATATATAAAACTTGAGTGGCATGTTGGTAAATCTTTCTAAAATGAAAATTTCCATTGGATAATGGTGTTTTCTTTTCAACCAATTCCATCTCTTTAGCAAAATCCTCAGCTTTCAGTTAAAAAGCTGATTGCCTACCACTTCTCCCTAACAATGCAATGTTTTCTCTCTGGAGCTGCTCTTGCTCCTCTTTTTCCTATGTTTTGCTCTGCTGCTCTGCTTCGTCAAGAATCTGCCTCATCTCTCCAAAATTACGTGCAACAGACGCCTGAATCTCTCTTTGATACAACTGTCAAGGTACATCTTCTTTGCAATCGATCATTCATCATGTCTATTTGCTCTTATTTCACTGGCTATATCAGCTTAGGTTTTTTGATGACACTCATCTTCTTAATAGTTCTGGACCTGTTTCCTGAAGTTGTAAGGATGATATCTATTATTTTTCTTTTTAGGGATTTCTTCTTGCTTATTTCACTGGGTATATCAGCTTAGGTTTTCTGATGGCTCTCATCTCCTTAATAGACCTGGACCAGTTTCCAGAAGTTGTTAAGGATGATATCCATTACCTTTCTTTTTAGGGATTTCTTCTTGTTCTGTTTGATTTGAAGTTATAGTTGATGCGTGCCAGAAGATCCACGACGGTGGAATAATAAATTAGCATCTCAGTGTAGTAACGTAGTACGAGATCCAACGCACACACAAATAAAAGAAAAATATTTGTAGGCACCACAATTTTTACATGGAAAACATTGAAAAGTAAAAAGAAAATCACGGTGTGTGGCCCAATCAAAGTAATCCACTAAGAAGTTGTAAATACATAGACTCGTTCTTCTCTTGAATTAGAGAGCATGAAATTATAGTATTGATGTACAATANGAAAACATTGAAAAGTAAAAAGAAAATCACGGTGTGTGGCCCAATCAAAGTAATCCACTATGAAGTTGTAAATACATAGACTCGTTCTTCTCTTGAATTAGAGAGCATGAAATTATAGTATTGATGTACAATAGTAATAGTAGTTCATCAATAATGGTTGTAATCTAGCTGTAATAAATGTAGTTCTTGGCAATAGCAGGCTGTAAAGGCCCACCATGAATGTTGTAGGTTGTGGTTGCAGCGTCGGCTTGTCATAAAGATCGTAATTGAAAGTTGTAGTAATAGTTGGCCATGTGGGCCATAGGTAGATTCTTCAGGAGCATCAGGTGGCCACCATATTAGGGAGTTGCAAGAGCTATGACACATGTAAGTCATGGTTGGTAATATATATCGTAGTTGTGAGTTGCGATAACATTCATAGGCCGTAGATGCTGANGTAGGTAGATTCTTCAGGAGCATCAGGTGGCCACCATATTAGGGAGTTGCAAGAGCTATGACCCATGTAAGTCATGGTTGGTAATATATATCGTAGTTGTGAGTTGCGATAACATTCATAGGCCGTAGATGCTGAAGTTGTGAGTTGCATGAGATATAAGCCATGAAGGTTGTAGTTGTCATGTAGGTCGTAGTAGTGAGCTGTAATAATGCCCATAGATCTCAAAGCCCAGAATTAAGAGTCGCGTGAGCTGTGAGCCACTTAGGTCATAGTGGTGAGCTGCCGTAGAGGCCGGAATTTAGACTTGCATGAGTTTTTAGCTACATAAGTCATTGTTCGTTACATAGAACGTAGTCGAGAGTTGCAATAACTTCCGTAGGCCGCAGAAACCGGAGTTGAAAACTCCTTAAGTTGTGAGCCACGTAGGCCGTAATGGTGAGTTATAATAACGTTTGTAGGCCGTAAAGGCCGTAGTTGGTGTTTGGCTATATTTAAGTTAAATCCTTGGCTAAATCCTATTAAACTATGCTGGCATGCACCCTCTTACCTCGATTAGGGTAAGGTAACAAAAAGAAAATTTGAAATTCTTAAAAATTTATCACTCCATACTTCCTTTGTAAATTTTCCGCTAATCCTATTAACTTAGCCATCAAATTCAACTTTCACTTTGAATGATTGCATTTTGGCCTGCGTGTAAGTAGCATGAGATTAAAATTGCTTATCATAGAGAGTCGATGAACCATTTTGACTCTTTTTTGGTATAGAAAACTTGTGTTTATATTTAATGATTCCCATGGAAAAAGTTGGACATGTTTCAACCATAATTGTACAATAGGTCATATCAATTGTTGTATTTAATCTCTATTTTGGACGACGTGATTATTTTAGTCCATGTATATGTCGGCACAAAAAAAAGAAAGAAATGGTTGTTTGGGGGGGGGCGCCCGTAAGAAACTGTCGGCAGCCGGAATTGAAATCTCATTGCCCGCTTCGGAAGGACGTTTTAATTTACGTATAATATATATATATATATATATGATTTTAGAAAAATATAAAATCAAACTGACCTCATATTTTTCACAGTTTAAATGAAAGAGCGCTGTACCTCAAATCTTGTATCTATCCCGAGGGACAAACACAAGACTTGAGAATGAGACTCAATCAAATAAATTAGGAAAACATATGACATCCGTTTGGGTCTGCGAAACCGTTTTATTTGCCGACAAGTTCCCTATTTAATATAAATGATTAAATAGAGTTTATTTTAAGCTGGGTTCAGAAAAGCTTCCTATAAGGGCAAACCCCTATAGTTAATCACATCTTAAATGACCGAAGTCACCTAAGAAAACTCTCGATAAAAATCAGGGAATAATGTCTTCAAAGAGGTCAAAAGGATAGAACTTTACAACGAAATCGGACAAAGAGGTGTGAAGGGGGAAAAACTCAAATCTGGAACATTGTTAAGGAATCCAAATGAAGAGCAACTAGGGGAAGTCATAGATCCTGAGGCGAACCTCAGTAGGTTCCCAGTCTATCCTATGGTTTGGCTTCAATTTTGAAAAGAAATTATTAAAGTGTTTCATCCTGCCAATTTTATTTAATTAG
>JXCR01005776.1:10554-29897 GCA_002079205.1 Phalaenopsis hybrid cultivar
TATATATATATATATATCTGGTAACACAAGAGAATTTTCCTCCAGTGTTATGCATGTGTTATTGTGTGTTATTCAGGTATTATTATGTATTATTCAAGTTTTATTGATGTGTCATTATGTTATTATAATACCGGAAATATTCATAAAATATAATAACATCTGAATAACATATAATAATACATGAATAATACAGAATATTACAGAGAAAATATTCCTCGTGTTACCGGACCGATTTTTTTTTCTATGCCTCCACGTGACGTGATTTTATTGAAGTCCGCACGTAACTCTGCTTTCGAAGTCCTGATGCAATATTTTTCCACGTTATTAGGCGTACGTGTAGTCCGCATTATCATTTTATTAGAACCTCCTATACTTAAATCTCTTTTAAAAAAAAAAACTTTAAAAAGCAAAAGAAATTTCTGCCAACATTGCCTAGTTATATTAATATAATGCAGTAGTTAGGTAAACTAGACTAACTGTTTGGCCAACACACAATATTAACATCATTTAAACCATAATAAACAGAACAGAAAACCTTCCGCGACTATGTAAAATTTGAATTACTGAAAATACAAAAAAAAAGTATTATTATGTGAATAATTTAACAGTGGAGATTGTATTTAGAGCACATATAGTTGCATGTAGATAAAAAATATATATATTTTTTATAAAATAGAAATTACATGGCACAAGACAACTTATGAGATATTTTATTGGCAATCATATATTATTTTATATAGAGTCAGCCTCATGAGTCGAGCTAATAAAGAAAATTGAGATTGTCAAAGAGAAGAAATTCCTATATGATAGATTTGAAAGATGCATGAGTTATAATCTCTAGCAACATAAAAATTGCTTGTAGAAGGTGGAAATAAGATAGCTTAATTATAAACAATTAGAACTACTCAATTAAATTTACAATCTTATATGTGTCAAGACTACCATTATCCGAAGTGCTAAGACCATTATAATGCCAATATTAGATCATTTATCCTAGGATCATGATATTCAATGCAAGCTATTTATTTTAAAGTGAGAAAGACAACCAAAAGCTTACAAACTTGGCATTATTATTGAAGTGAATCATGGTTAGGGACTTCACTCATAGGTAAGCTCTATTATGTATTGCATCCAAGAGTAAAAATAGACAATTTTACTTTATAAGTGTCTAAAGAAAACTTTAATTTTTAATAAAAACTATTTTTGAACTGACTTTAATTAAATTGATAATTTTTAGAATTAAGTTTAAAAAAATATTCCAAAAGCTTATCACAAACAATGAACCCCAAATAATCTACCAAACTAGTAAGTCAAAAAACATCAAAGAACCAAGCTATAAGCAAAAGCAAAAGGTTATTATAATAATGTGTTATAATGGCATATAAGAGAATAAACTTTTGACCAATACAAGTAGGTCTATTTTTCTCTCATACAAAATGGAAAGTGAGTATGGCTTTTTATTGACATAACCAATTCTAGATTTTTACAAAAATAAAATAGTAACAAGGTAGAAGTTTATGTTTACTTTTACTCTTATATTCTTATAACTTGGAACATTTTTTTTTCCCGAGGTGCTATATATTCTTGGGGAACTTTTGGACTTGATTCTAAACATATAATTTATAGAGAATCCTTTTCTTGTAACTTATTATACATAGGTAACTTTTTGGACTATATAGTCCATCATACAAATGTGAGAGAAATATTAAAAACATATCATATTATAGTAAAAAACATTTAACAGATATTAAATATCTTACATGCTTGTACCCTAATAAAATTTTAAATACAACATATATTACCAGGTTTGTGTCTTGTGGCTATTAAGAATGTATCTTTTATTCAATTGTAAAAAATTGTCATGATAATTAGTCATCATAAGCAAAAATAATGAGCTAGAAATTGTAATAGAAAAATATGAACTTGATTACACCTCAGCCCTATGCTAATTGATAAGAGATTATTTATATATCATATCAAATGGTTGGAAAAAGGTTTAGAATGCCAACAGTCAACGAATGTAATCCCGAAAGACTATCAAGCATGGTCATCATAGGAAATCTAGTTTAACAAAGATCTACACAGAATAATGAATTTTAAAAAGTATTTTTAAATGAAAGATCAATTCAAATGCCATGCACTTGGTTATTTATTTTCTTGAATAATGATGATGTTTAATTTTTGAATTTGGAACATTTGAGGCATTGCAAAATTGGATGCCTCTAACAGACTCAAAAATTTGATTCATTCCCATAAATTGAATTTCTTTAGTGATCTTGAACCACTTGTGCTTTCTAAGAATAATGATAAGTATGTTAGAATAATTGGTCATTTTAATCTTTTTGCTAATATTAATAATAAGATTTGGTTCATTTGGAATGATTTGGTGAAGGTTGTTATAATTAGAAATCATGATCAACGTCTTCATACTAAAGTTCATCTAAATAATGATTATTTATTCTTATCTATTATTTATGTTGGTTGTACTACGTAAAAGAGATTGGAGTTTAGGAATCTTATAAATTCTATCAATGCTATTTCTGAGCATTGGTTAGTGGATGGAGACTTTAATTTTAATACTTCTTCTTGTGAGAAAAACGGTAGTGTTTTTCCTAATCTAAATCTCATTTCTGATTTCAATAATTCTCTCTTTAATGCTATTGTGTTTGACTTGGGTTTTAAAGGTAACCCTTTAACTTAGAGTAAAGAGTAGGTTTATGAAAGGTTAGATAGATTTCTTGCCAATTTTACTTGGGTAAATAAAATTTCATATGGATGAGGTCATTCATTTTGCTATAAGTGCTTCTGACCATGCTCCTCTTCTTTTGAAAGTTAATGATAGCAATATGTATAACAAGTACATATTTAGATTTTTAACATGTGGATTATGCAGCCTTCTTACTTATAGTTTGTTAAAGACAATTGGAAGTATATTGTTTATGGTAGTCCTGGTCTTAAACTATGGCTTTTACATAAACATTTGGCTAATAAGCATAAAATTTGGAACTAGAATATTATTGGTAATATTTATCATAAGATGGCTGAAGTTGTAGGCAGTGTGAAAGCTTTAAAACGAGATTATAACAATGATATTATTTGATGGGATTTTCTTCTACATAGCTAACATGATTTGAATAAAGCTATTGATATGGAGGAAAAATTCTATGGTCAAAACTTGGCTAACCATGATCTCATTGATGGTGATAGAAATTCTGTTTTTTATCATGCTTTTATCAAAAATAGAAGGAAAATGAATTTGATTACCAAAATCATTAATTTAGATGGGAATTTACTCTTCAATCCTCTTGACATTGAAGAAGATGGAACTGATCTTTTTAATGGTAATGGTAATATTCATTCTAAAATTAATACAAACATCTATTCTGATAATGTTGTGATAAATAGCAGGAATCTTACTCATATTCCTACTAAAGTAGAAATCAAAGATATCATTGATAATATGGAAGATGGTACGGCTGTTGGTTCTGATGGTTTCACGGTTGAATTTTATAAAAACAGTTAAGACATTATTAAGCTTGAATTGGTTGATGTTATCTAAGATTTCTTTAGGGGGAGGGGGGGGGATGATTTGCCTAAATACTTTAAAACCTCTAAAATTGTCTTGATTCTTAAAGAGAATAATGTTGGCTCTTGGGATAAATTTAGACCTATTAGTTTAAATACTGTAGTTTCTAAAATTATTTAATTAATTTTAGTTAAAAGAGTTCATCCTTTTCTAAATGATATTGTTACTTTAAATTAAATTGCTTCTATTAGTGGTACAAATATTTGTGATGATGCTTTAACTGTTTAGGAGATGCTTTTGGACTTAGATAAAAAAGGTAATGGTGGTAATATGATTTTCAAAATGGATATCTAAAAGGCTTTTGATATTATCAGATGAGAATTTATCTAGGATGTGCTTCATGTTATTGGCTTTCAGGAAGACTTTTTTAGTATCATTTGTAGAATTCTAAAAATAATTTTTAATATATTTTAATTAATGGTAGGGTTTGTGGTTTCTTTAAGGCCTCTAGAGGAATTTAACGAGGTGATCCACTGTCCCCTTATCTATTTATCATTGCATTTAATTATTTATTTAAATGTTTAAATAAACTATTTTCTAAATATCCTAACATGTATTATCTTCTTAGAGGTATGGTTGGTATCTCTCATTTGAGCTATGTTGATGATTTAAATATTTTTACTAATGCTAACAAAAGTTATATTAGTAAAGTTTAAAAAGCAGTTCTTTAATTTTAGGAGACATTAGGTATGATGTTTAATACTTCCAAATGCCATCTTTATTGCTCTAAACATGTTTCTTCTACTAAGAAGAATTGGATGGTGAACCATACCAATTGTAATAAAGCTAATCTTCCTCACGTTTAATTTGGGTTTATGTTGAATAAAAACAGTGAGAGGAAAGTTTTGTTCTCCAACTTGTTTGATAAAATTAAGAATATAATTTTTTTCTACGGTGAATAAGTTCCTCTCTTTTGCAGTTAAGATAATTATCTTAAAAGAGTATTCTCATATATATTCCTGTTTATGTTATGCAAGTCATTAATATGCCTTTAACTAGTATCAATAGATTGGAATCTTTATTTAATAAGTTTCTTTGGGATGGAAATGGTAAACAAAATTTTCATTGGAAAAAGAGGAATAAGCTTTGTAAGCATTTGAATAAAGGAGGTCTAGGCCTTAGAAGTTTAGAGGATACCATTCATAGTAATTATATGAAACTTTGGTATTGTTTTAAGAAAAATAATTTGATTTGGGCCTCCTTTTTGTTTGTTAAATATTTTATTAGTACTAATCTTATTGTTGTTACTTATTCTAATTTCGACTCTTTTATTTGGAAAGGGATGTTAAATGTCTCTAAGGATACTAAAATGCTTATCAATTGGGACATTGGAAGTGGGAACGTATCCTTTGGGTATGATGAATGGCTAGGAAATGGTGCTTCTGTAGACTGCTATGGTGATCCACTGGATGTTAATATTAAAGTTAAAGATTTCTGGATGAATAATACTTGGAGTTATGGTGAATTCAAGTAAACACTTATGCTTGATGGTGCTAATTTTATTTCTAAAGTACCTATCAGTAATGGGAGAAATGATACTCCTAAAATTAAAGGTAAAATTGGAGATACAATTGCTAAATCCCTTGCTAATTCTTTTCAAACTTTTTAGGATATGGAGCTCAAATGGATTTGGAACCCTTGGGTGAAACCTTTTCTCTCTTGTTTCATTTGGAGGATTTTTCATAAAATCTTTCCTATAGATGACATCTTAAAATTGGAAGGACTTAAGATACCTTCTTGTTGTTTACTTTGTAGAAAACAGGAAGAATCTATTAATCAGTTGTTTATTAGTCGCAAGTTTGCTATAGAGATGTGGAGCAAAATATTTGTCTTCTTTAAGAGAAGCTGGCTTGATGGTAACTTTAAGGAGTTGGATGACACCTTTAAGGACTGAGGAACCCTTAGTCATGCTTTTCTTTCTAACATACCTTATGTTATTCTTTAGTTTATTTGGTTTACTCATAATAATATTAAATATAAGGACGATGTACCAACTGTCAATAAAACATTTAGTATGATTATCAGTTAATTGATTAACAACCTTACTTTTAATGGTTATAAGTACAAAATTAATGATATACTTATAGAATTCTTCCTTAATTTGAATATTTTGGACATTTCTACTATTAATTCAAATTTGGTTATGACTTGGTTGAAATCGGTTGCCCCTTTTATTAAAATAATGTTGATGGTAGTTGGAAAGCTAATAAAGCAGCTGTTGGAGGAGAGTACTGGGAATTTTTAGGAATGGCCATCTATTGGTTTACTGTTTTTGCTGTGACTATTTCTCCCTTAGTGGTTGAAGCTAATGTTGTGGTTTTTTGGCTTTTGATTGCTAGGAAGTGTGGCTAGAATTACATTATCTTAGAAATTGATTCTTTATTACTTTGGAATTTTTTTAGGGCCTTGAAAGTTCATCGTTAGAGCATCAATATTCAGTTGAAAAGACTTGCAGAGTTGTTCAAGAATATGTAAATCAACTGAACCCATACTAAAAGAGAAGTAATGAGGTTGCTCATTGGGCTGCAAAACTGTGGAGTCTTTATAAATATGTTATCATTTCTAAGCAATTCCCTAGGGACCTTTATCGAATTTAGTTGGACTTATTGTAATATTTGTATTTAGTTTTAGGTTTTTGTGATCGTTGGTGGGGTGTGTTGTTTCTTTTTTTTTTGGAGAGAAACCTTAGTTTTTTTTTTATGTGAGTTGTTGTTGGGGGTGTGTAGTAGGGTCATCTTGTCCTTTGTTGTAATTTTATTTTGGATGGAATAAAATTCTCTACGGGGTTTATTAAAAAAATATTCTTGAAGAGTTAAGAATGTCATGATGAGAATAATTAAATTCATATTATTTGATGTAATATTATTTAATAATATAATTAAAATTATCTCGAATGGGTTAATTCTTAAAATTGAAAGAATAATCCAAACCTCATGCATATGCAAAGGTAATAAGAACTAAATAGAAGATACAGTTGAGAAGTTTAAATATTATAGTAAAACTCAAGTGTTTGAGTGGGAGAAAATTACTTACAAACTAGCAAACATCTGTAATTTTAAGGTTATTTAAACGTATGGAGCATTTAAGAAAACATAATGTAGTTAGGAAATGTAGTGTATATTCAGAACTAAGAGGCAGGGTGTAACTAAACAATGAAACAATTTAGCAAAAACTGAATGATTAAATCAAAATAGAACTTAAATAATTTTTTTAGCTAAATTTAAAAGATTGGTAAATTTTAAATTCATTAAATCAAAGAATAATAAGATAAAGAAAACATGAATCTACTAGATATTAACTTATCAAAAGAGAATAATTAATTCAAAGGAGATCTAATCATAAGACCACTATGTGATTAATGTAAAAATTTGAAGCAACAGCGTCAAACTACACTATGAATAGATTAATACTAAATATCATTATCAATCTATGAAGATTCTTAATCAATAGAGAATAATTAAAAGGATAATAAAGAAAATTTTAAGAATATTGATTAGTGAAAGACAAACTTATTCAAAGTAGTCTGACCAAGTTTAAAAAAAGCATTGCGAAGAGCACATGGCTAAGATAAGGATTTAATTAAGATATTAATCAAGTTGATATATACATTTATACACACACACACACTTATGTAATACTAATAGCTTAAGATCTAATAATTTTAAATATATTTTTAATATGTATTATGTTTTTCTCATTTAGATCTGAAAAGGTCAAACATGAGCTTGCCTAAACCGCCATGTAGACTAGTAATACTTGTAAATTATGTAAAAACCAACTAAAGCGCTTTGAGAGCACTACAGGGAAAAGAGCTAAAACTGACGGCTTTTTACACGTAAAAAAATTGTTCTAATTACCTATGGTTTTATGATTGTTTTTTATCTTGGTTATTTGCAACGACATAAATACAACATATACCATCACTTATCAACAATATTTTGTTTTTTTATTATTTTTAATTATAGCTGATGGAATAACCATCAGATAAAAGTAAATATTAATCTATGGCTATAGTTCACCAGTTATCTTTGAACTTATTATCTGGCATGGTTTTAACCGACACATTTTATTATTAAGCGACGAGAATGACCGTCGGTAATAGTGTTAATAACCAACACAATGAAAGTCATTTATAAGCTACCAGAACTATTTATTATATCCCACATGAAAGCACCTCCCTCTTGGTCTTGCTCTAATCTCTCCTCTTAAACTCTTGTCTTCTCTACATGAAGCCCTTGCCTCTCCCCAAAACCCTCGCATTTCACTTCTCATTTAATCCAAAAAAAATCTTCTTCATCCTCAAAACCCTCGTGATACTGTTTGAATAAGATCTAGCTGGGAACACTGCGGTGAGTTTGCGGCTATACAGTGATAAAAAACTCTCATTTCTCTCCTCAATCCGCTCCTTTGCTGCCCAAAACAATCAAGAAAGGTACTTGCTATCCTCATTTTCATTTTCTTTGAAGAATGCACTTAGGGTTTAGATTTACCATCTTGGAGGTTTGCTAAATATTTTCTTATTTCAACTGGATTACATCTAGGGCTATGAGTTTAGCTTGAATATCGTTAATCACTCAAAGATTGATTTGAATTTTGGCTCAGATCAAGATTGGATGGAAGTAAACTTATCAGGTTACAAGCCAAAATATTGTATCGAGTTTTTTTCTTGAGCTCAAAATTGAATCATTAACAACATATGACTATGAATTTAGCAAACTTAGCTCAAAGATTATTAATTGTTCAAAAATTAATTCAAATTTTATCTTAGATCAATATTGGATTGAACTAAACCAGTTGAGCTATGAGCTAAAATTTTTATCAATTTTTTTTTAGTTGACCTAAGCTCAGCTTGAAACTGGAGCATTAACAACCCTAATTACAATAGAAATTGACTTTAAGCACATATATTATTGCTTTATATATGGATGCTCTTACTAGTCATTTATAGGAGGATGCACCTTGGTGTATGTTTTTCGCCAGTGATATCCTTCTTGTGGTTAAACTTAAAGAAAGACTTTAAGAAAAACAAAAATAATGGAGGTTGATATTGGAGTCTAAAGTCCTTCATTTGAGTAGATCTTCAATTAAATACTTAAAATGTAATTTTAGTAGTAGTAGCTCTAGTGGTTGTGTTGTAACTACGGGTGATCAAATCATTTAAATGATATGAACATTCTAGATATCTCAGGTCTCTTATTTAAAGTGATGGTGATATAGATGGGAATGTGATTATTTAGTAAGTTTCAAGTTGACGACCTATTCTTTGATAGAAAATACTGCTTACATTTAAAGGAAAAATTTATAGGATGGTGGTGAGATTTGCAATATTCTATAGCAGGGAATGTTGGCCTTTAGATTAACAGGTTGTTTGGTTGAAAGTAATAATTAGTCTAAAAGGGTTTTAATAAGTCCTACAAAGCCAGAACTATAAATTCTTGAGATATTGACCTGACCTGCAATTACACAGTTATTTAAATTCCTGGCAAAAAACTTGACCCAGTTTCCTTAGGCGGCTAGTGTACAAAATGGATATGATATATAGTTTAGAATTTGATTTATAGTTTACACAGTAAAAGTTTACACAAGTGCACATATTTTTCAAGTAATATAGAGTTTTCTTTCAAAAACCCTAAGTATCGATCCCACGAGGAAACATGTTAATTTGTAACGACTTCAGTAAAAGTTCTACTTTACAATAACTCATCTTAGCCTGAATTTTCCAAAAAATTTGATTTTCTAAATTCACTACTTCACTCTAAAATCAATGTTAACTAAATTATATTAAAACTAGTTAAATTTTGGAAAGTTCTTATATAATCCAAATCCCTTTCCACTTGCAATGAATATAATGACATATATAGTAGAAGAATTGATAGAATTATGTAAAGGAGTACGATCAGAAGAACATATAGGCAAATGATGAACATTGTAAGAGTGAAAATTATTCATCCATTTGGCATTTGAAACAAATCTATCAAGTCTTTCTAAAACCAAGCCTCTCAACCAAGTAAAAGGATTCCCTTTAAATCCTAAATCATCTAAGCTTGCTTCGAAATGAGTGTCATTAAAATCTGAAATCAAAATCATGTTTGGAGGATTACCACCATTTTTTCAGCAACCGAAGTAATCATGTTGAATTCACCACCTACAAGCCAAGCCTCATTATTATCTCTGAGAGCCATGAGGTGATTCCAAAGATATCCCACATATCAGTCTTAGAATAGCCCGAATAAACAACAGTTAAAAAATAAAAAAAATCTTTTATGAATAATTTAATATGAAGAAATTATGCATGATTGATTAAAATATTAATCTTTACATCATCTCCCCAAAGGAACCATATCTCGTTATTGAGCCTCCAAACAAGTTTAAAATCACCAACCTTCCTTTTATACTTATCATTACTTTTCATATCAACAATAGGCTCCAAGATACTGAAGAGATTCAATTTATGCTTTGAAATAAGATTCTTTAACCGATTAGAGGCAATTTTTTTAGTAATCTCTCTAATTTTCTAAATATGAAACTTAAACATCATTAAAATCACAAAAAGAGTGAAACAAGCAAGGAATTAGACTTCATCATTTTCCTTCCTTCCTCTAGTGATCCTAAGGGAAGAATCCAATTCATTCATATCGAGATTCTTACCAAAATGTTGAACACTAAGAGCTTCTGGATTGCACAATTGAGTTCACGGCTACCATTAATCTTCCTCTTTCTAGATGATCTTTATATTATCCAATCTTCTTCAAGTTCTTTTCTAGTTAGAACAAGCGAATCATCTAAAAGAATAATGAAATTAGCAATAGCAACAATTTACATTAATGAGTAAATTATAGAATTTTATCTCAAAGCATTTAATTGACTAATGTTTATTTATTTATTTTCAAAAGTTAACTAATCACATAACAAGTGAAATCTAATAGATTGAATCAATATGAAATGCAATAAATGAAAAAGAGAAAAAACAACTCACTTTCAAGTGCTTTACAATATGCTTGGAAGACAACCCTTCCTAAAATTCCAGAGCCCATCATAAGCAAATTTGCAATAAGCTTTGCAGCCTAATCAACAGTGATAAAGAAAAAAAATTATCAATAATGAAATTAGCAGTAGCCACAATTTACATTAATGAGAAAAAAAATGGGAGGCACAAATGCCATGCATCAACAAGACGTTCAGAACCACAAAGCAAACTATGCTTAATCATAAACATATCTAACTTGACAAGCTTTCAACAGGAGACACCAAAAAAACTGCTCAACCAATATTAAAAGTTAGGGGCATTTTCATACATACAACACAATTCTTATGTATTTACATATCTACCACCCAAACTTTTACTCTCTTGCATTTATGCACCCAAATCTTTCATATCACATCAAAAATACCACAATTTATCTTTAAAATGTAGAATATGTGTTTTCCTACATATGTAAGGTGGCATATATACCAAAAATGAAATTAGCAATAGCCAAAATTTACATTAATGAGAAAAAAATGGGAGGCACAAATGCCATACACCAACAAGACGTTCAAAACCACAAAGCAAACTATGTGAAGCGTCTCTTAATCATAAACATATCTAGCTTGACAAGCTTTCAACAGGAGACACCAAAAAAGCTGCTCAACCAATGTTAAAAGTTAGGGGCATTTACATACATACAACACAAATCTTATGTATTTACATATCTACCACCCAAACTTTTACTCTCTTACATTTATGCACCCAAATCTTTTATATCACATAAAAAATACCACAATTTACCTTTAAAAAGTAGAATACGTGTTTTCTTACATAGGTAAGCCTTTGCCATTCACGTCAGTGCCTTGTCAGCTCCGCGTTCTTGCCCCATTCCTTTGTCCGACCGTATCTGATCCGTTCATTCGATACACATGGAAACAGACTGCATTTGTTCATCGTCCTCGATCTACTTAACCCGAGAACCGCAAGTTTTCTATCTTTAAGATCTTGCTCGATACTTAACCAAATTAAGTATGGTTATTCCTACACCTTCATCTAAGTGAGAAGAACACATCTATGCGGCTAAGTACACATGCAATACAAGTTTGCTTCATAAAGTTCTAAACTGAGGGTAAAATTAGAGATTTTGATCCATACATTTGTCCAAGAGGAGTAGCCTAAATTGAATTGGTTCTTGACCTTTGCCTTTATTCCACGAACGTCCTCCAAACTTCAATTTGATCTATGGTTGGATCTGTCTAGGAGTACGATCAAAGGGTGTATCGGTTTTGGTCTTGAACTAGGTTAGGGTGATCAGAATTATAGGGCTTCGATTGAGGAAGTGATTTTGAAGTATGGGGAAGCTTTCGAAAAATCAATTTGAGGTTTTGTGGAGTTTAGCGTAATGACCTTAAAAAGCTCTGGATTTCAATGGTGAAATTAGGGTTTCTCAGTGGGGAAGAGGGGCCAAAAATGATTGGGATGAGCTTCGTATGAGAGTAATGGAAGTTTGGAATGATTTTTCCAGAGTTTCGACAAGGTTTGTGCACTTTTTTTATTTTTGTCATGGGGTGATGACTTAGTTATAGAGGGGGAAGGAGGGCTCAATTGGGCTGGTTGGTGGCTGCAAGGGATTGCTTAGCTACAGGGAAGAAGAGGGCAAGTGACCATTTAGGTTGAGCCAGCTTGGATGGGTCTAATTGGGTGTTTCACCATGGGGTTTCCCTTCGGCGATGGTGTTTTTTGGCGGCTAGGGTGGTTGGCAGGCTAGACCAAGTCACCTCCACACTTTAGGAGGTTAGAATTGGGGAGATGCGAAGTTAGTTTGGTTCAAGCATTGGTGATTGCAGTTTTTCAAAATGGCCCATGGGTTTGGGTTAGGTTGGGTTAACCATGGGTTCAAACCCATGGAAATGCCTTGGGGTCAAGTCCATGGTGGCTGGAGTTGGTGGGTCAACCTCTAAGGACTTGGGTGATTGATTTGGCATGGGAAATACAAATTTGGTAGGGTAAGGGTTTTCCTTAAGACACTTTTGTGGGAGGTGAAAGGAGGTCCTTCTTTTTCTACTTACGGCATTGTGTTCTTTCCATGGCTTATATGGCACACATATGGTTTGGAGAAGACTTCATGGCTTGCATGTGGCTTAGCGAACATTCATGAAGAAGGATTATGGAATTTTGGGGACTTTAGTGAGGTGTTGATATAAATCCAAATATGGGATAATTTAATCATGCATGGCATGGTCTATAGTTTAATTTGATTAATTGGATGATGAAGATGAAATTTTCATATGGGCTTTGGGCTTTTCAAAAAGAATTAAAGTTTGGACTTCTGGAATTTTTTAAGCATGGGCTTTTTAAAATCAAGTGGGGTAGGCTTTTGAAATTTAATAATGGGATAAAAGGGTTAATTTTGGACTTCAGTAAATTTTAGGATTTGTCATGATGAAATCTAGACTTGAATTTGAATTTGGGTTTGATTCTGGCTCATGGGCGAATTATGTGGTTATGCAAGCATGAAAAGTCTCCCTAAATCTATAAGGTCCATAGGAGAATTCATTTTAGACCCTCCATAGGTTGGTTCTGGCCATCTTGATCAAAGGTCTAGGGCTTGAGACCACTCACATGAGTTTACAAAAGAGTTAGGAGGTAGGTTAAGTGTAAGTGATTTTAGGGTTTGGAAATGTGTGAGTTTGTGATAGGTTCAAGTGTGTTTGTGAAAGTCCAAGCCACCCAAAGTCAAAGAGGGTGCCCCTAAGGCCTCGATTGATCCTATAAGAATTCTCCTTGAGCTTTCCCATTTTGTTTCCAACCTTCTAAGTGCTAGAGGTTAGAGCAAACATATGAAATTTCAGAAAGGAATAAGGAAGTGTTTAGAATTTCTAATAGGGGATACATCACTAGTCCTCTAGGATAGTCAACAAAAAAGTTATATGGATAGATCCTAGGTTTCTAACGAAGAGAAAGCTAGTCCTTACCAAAAATGAGGTCAACAGTTCTTAAACATGATCCTCTTGTGTTCCTAATTTAGATTTTATGACATTTTTCACGTCAAATTAGAGGGCATGCCCATTCTTAGTGGTTAATCTTTATTGAAAAGATTTCCTCTTTTGTCTCTTTCTTCTTGTTGCAAAAGAAGATTACCACGAACATCACTTCCTACTGCATGAACTTCAGAGGCTGATCCATTAAACATTGTTAATATATAATACTCTCCAACTAGTGGATTCTCATCATCATGTTCCTTTAAGTGAGTTGAACAAGTAAATGTTGCTTATTTATTTGTTGAAATGCCCCTTATAGGTAAAGATCCGAAAAGATTGATGCAGTTATCAATGTGCCAAAACATTTTCGGCAAAGTTGAAAATTTTCATAAGCTTGGATGTTCACTTAAAATATCAATTAAAAATTGATGAAGTTTATATAGAATGAATTTGGAGCAACACTAGACGCTGAAGCTCTATCCCAAGAAAAAAAAAAGTCGTTACATTTACATAATATATAACATTAAGCCATGAAAAATGAAACTTTTTTTTATCAATCAATGAATGACATGTGCTTATTTGAATCCCAAACATAAGAGGAACAATCCTTTGTGGCTCAGTTGTGCACCAACACATTCTCATGTAAACCTTTAAATATCCCTTTCTCAAGTGTATTTTGGAGGAAAGAATGAAATGACCATTCCCAGCACCTTAATTTGGCTGTTTAGTTATCTTAACCAAGAACTAATAATCTAATTCAGATGGCATTTAAATCTTACTAATTTAAAAACATAATAACTTTATCATAATATAAAATTTATCACCAGTGCTGTATAATTTTACTTCAGAATTAATTAAAAAAGCTGCATGCTATTAGTTAAAAAGGTGTACAGTAAAGAGCACACATTTATGGCTGCAGTTCTTTTAAATACAAATCTGTAAATAAAATCTATATCTTTCCTACTTTTGAATGTTTAGTTTAGAGAAAAATAAATTCCTTGCCGAATTCGAGAGTACGCCTTTGCCAAATCAAAGCGCATGACTTTTGGCATGCCGGTAGCATCCAATTCAGCTGTAAGGACTGTTGGTGTCATGAATGTCACCAGTAAGAAAGACGATCAACTTTCATCGTCTTGGAAAAAGGGATTTTTTTAAGCACATATGAAGGTAGAACATTAGCAATTGTATTGAACATATAATTTCACACTGAAGTTTATCTAAAACAACAAGAATGCCGGTAGCATCCAATTCAGCTGTAAGGACTGTTGGTGTCATGAATGTCACCAGTAAGAAAGATGATCAACGTTCATCGTCTTGGAAAAAGGGATTTTTTTAAGCACATATGAAGGTAGAACATTAGCAATTATGTTGAACATATAATTTCAGAAGAGAACAATAGTGTAGTTTATCTGAAACGACGAGAATGAGAAGCAATATTAGAAGTTTCTAATAAAATAAATAAGATTCTTTACCTAATCATATTATGGTGATGTATGATGACTTAGGCTCCGGCCACAACTGTGAAATCTATGTAAGTGTATAGCTAATCTATATATAGCAGATGAGGAGAAGGCAGAAGAATTGAATTGCACTGTTTATAGAACCTTTATATCTGAATTAATATAATATTTATCTGTAAGCAACAAAGTTGAAAACAAGTAAAGGCATTTTGTATGCTAGGATTAGAGCCAAGGGTATTATAGCAACCATCTATAATCAAACATATAATAGGAAACTTTATTATGCGGAACTTGATTGTGTTAAACAAACGGTTACTCAATGGCCACAATTTCACAGATTAAGTTTGATGGTGACTTTATCGGGAGTTACAGGTGCTGCCTTCTCAATATTAGGTTCCAAAGCGTTGCCCCTAAAATTTTTTTTTCTTTTGTAACTTGCACCCTAATGCAGAACTAGTAGTTCTACAACACCAAGAAAGAAACATCCCAATGCCCGTAAGACGGCAAGCTTCAAAACCCAAGAAATTGACATTTTAGTACTCGAATGCATCACCACATAGCCAGTTGCAGAGCCTCATCATCTCTATTATGCAGCCCTAGTGCTGGCAACTTAAGTTGGGTCGTTATCTTATTAAAGTTCTGTTTTTGCCAATTGGAGTAAATTTTATTTCAATTTCTCTTGTGAAAAAGGAGGAACAGAGCGTCCTGAAATGTTCGAAAGTTAGGAGATGCTTGAGTGGTGTAATTTATACATTTTCTATTTTCTTCATAACGAATTTCTTTGAGTGGTGTGGCTTCATGATTTTTCTCTTTCTAAATTTCTGCATGTCAAATCTTTGTTCTTTATGTTTTATGTGTTTTTTCTTAATTTGTTTGCTTTTGTTATAGTTTTATTTCATATCTCTTCAATTGATTTCAACAATTTCATCACATCTCTCTTATCAAAACCAATATAAAATATTAAGAGGTCTCCAACAACTATTGATATCACTAAAAAATCCACTTAATTAAACATTAATCTCAATGCATTTTGATAACTTTCAAAGTCAAATTTAGCATTGCCACAATTATGATTTCTACAAATATATAGGCAAATTGAATCTTTCACCAAAACAAACCTAACACACAGTGTGATTCAATCCAAGGCCAAATGAGCCAAGATCAAGCAATTAAAACATAGTTAAAAATTTTGGGATGTTAATTGAAGAACTATACTGTCACTGAATTTTACATACTTGTAGTGAAAATGAATGTCTCCAAAATAGAAATCCTACAGATCCAAATTACTCAATCTTAAGGTCATTAAAGAATTTGAAAGATTACAAATCAAGAAGTTTATGGTTTTAATTAAACTTATCAAAATGCCTCTATAAATAGCTATAAATAAACATATATTCTCCACTTAAATGAGTGAAAGACTTGTTTTTGGAGAGAGCTTAGAGATTTAAAAAATATTAGAACTCTATCTTATGTCACACTATAGTCATATGGCTATTATTGAATATACATTTATAGCTTGACATCTACCGATTAACATCATTTGACCATCATCACGTAGTCATCATCATTTATATACCATCACCAAATCATCATTGTTTAAATACCATCACCTGGCTGCCATCATGAAACTATTTTTACTTGAACATTGTCAACCAATCAACCAAGTTTCACTACCATCAAATTTTCATTATTTGGTCACCATTACCTAAAAGCTATGATCTAATCGTTATTAATTAGTTGTCACCATTGTTTCCTAATTATCACAAGCCTATTTTTCTCTCATATGTCTTTATATGAGTGGCATCTTTCAATGCTCTCATTATCCATCTATTACTTCAATCTCAACAATATTTATAGGTGAAGTAATTTGAGAACATTATTTTGCAATCCCATTTTCTTTAATTAAATGAAATAATAATTTTTTTTAATCTCTACCAACATAACAGATTTATTTTCTTGTGCTAATCACCATAATTTCTTTATTTTGTTTGTTTCTCACATAGAATTTTGGTGTTTTGTGTATTTTTTTATCTATTTATTAGAGTGAAAGATATTTTCTCAAAGCTAAGACATAAACATCTTATTCCACTACAATAATTATTTTAGCTCCTGATAATTTGACACCATCTACTTGTATTCTAAAATTTTGCATTTATTGATCAACTTGTAAAATGGCAACAATTCTAAAGATTCTCACTCTAGTAATCATCAATCTGAGAACCAAAGTTATAATTGAGGATGCCATAAGAAAGAAAGATTTAGCACCTAAGGCTTATCCTTACCGGATCATATGAATGAGATGGAAAAATCCAATCTTAAATTCTTTGACGCTTAGAAGATATTTGCCAATAAAGAGTAGTTCTGTAACCTAAGCAATAAACTAGGTTTGATCAGTTTGAGAATATTCATGTTTGATCCTCTTGCCAACGCCTTAAAGTTCTTAGTTTACCATAACTTAGTTAAAAACTTTTTTTATATCTTTTTTGGTGAGGTCTAAATTCTTCTCCAAAATCATAGGATCTAGCCATAGAACTTTTTTTTATGAATTATACTAGAAAACTAGTGATAGGATCAACCCCCTTAAAAATTCTAATCAACTCATGGTTCTTTTGTGAAGTCTCGCATGAATCCCCTCAAACCCTCAACACTCGTTTGAGTTGGTTAAGGAAAACATGATAAAACTCAAAGAGATTTCCCATAGAATCATAAGGCTTTAGGGAAACCGTTTATGACTTGGATATTAACTCCAACACACACACACACTAAACTTCACATCATCATGCATCTCACTTTATCCATACACACTCACCACCAAAATTCACTCACTCCTCCAAACCCAAAATACACAAAAATTGAGCACACATGCTAAATCTAACTTCACCAAGCTCTTGTCCCAAAATTAGTTATGATAAATTCTAAATTCCATAAAGTGCATCATGAATATTTTAAACACCATCAAACCCAAATCCGAAGTCCATTATCCAAGTCAAAAATGAACCAGTCATAACCCATCTTAAAAGCTTACTAAACTAAAAGGCCATCCACCATGGCGTGAAATATTTTCCCTCATCCATTTAATTAAAGTCAAACCATAAGTCCTAAAGTTAATTTGGCTTCAATATGACACCTCACAAAATACAAAAAAAATCTAAAACCCTTATTTATGAAAATTATCTAAGCCACATGCAAGCCCTGAGGCTTCCTCCAAGCCACATGTGAGCCATGTGAGTTATGACATGTCAACATTCCCTAAGTTGCAAAGGGAGGACCCTGTTTAATTATTCCACTAAAAGTACTTAACCTTACTCATGATTCACCTAAACTCATGATTAAGCACTAATCTCCATGGTTGAGACTTGACCACCCAAGCCCATTAGGTCAAGCCACCTTGAAAGTGGCCCATGCCCATATCCATCCATTAGGTCAAGCCACCTTGAAAGTGTCCCATGCCCATATCCATGAGTCAAATACAAGTCAAACCAAAAGTGATTAAACACCCATTCCATTCAAATTTAACCTATGGAAACTTTTGACCACCCAATTGACTTCAGCCCTACCCACCACCGGTCTCTCAAAGGTGGATAGTGTCCACCCATGCCCTGTCTAGCCACCATGGTCGGCAGCAAGCCAAAGTCCGAGAGACACCCATGAGTTAAAGCCCAAAGTTGAGCCCATCCAATGTGGCTCACCCATATTGGAGCTTTGACTCCACCTCACCGCCATCTCAGCCTCTTTTTTCACCCACTGATTAGCCCATTGGCCCAATCCTTGGCCTATAATTTGGCCAGCCCTCACGGCTAAAGGAGACGTGTGCACAAATTTTGGCGAAGCCCTACCAAAATTGCTCCAAACTCAACTTAAATCAACACGAAGTTCATCTCTATCATTCATAGCCAGTGTCCCTCACTGAGATATGTTTCAAACCCCTTCAAACTAAGGTATGTTAATAAGAAGTATCCCGCTACAACTTAACCTACAATAATATCCAATGCTCAAGAGTTTGGGCTTTATACTTTGTGCCTAAATTTTCCTTGCTAATTGAAAAAAAATTTTAGCATGGCAAATTATATGAACAATCAAGTGGCATATAAGCTGAACATGGTGGTGATATGGGCGGTGATGAAAAAGGCATCGGGTGTTAAGTTTGATATGGTAGAATAGTTTTGTATCTTCTAACCCAAGAACCTTGTGAGGGTACATGATTGACATTACTATTCATCGACATCTGGTGAGAAATAACCCTTGCTTTCTTAGGTTGTTGGTGGTTTCAACCCAACAGAGTAACTGACCCATGGTTGATCTGATTTACAAAACATACGACACAATGATAATATATATATATATATATA
>JXCR01005776.1:29906-42586 GCA_002079205.1 Phalaenopsis hybrid cultivar
TATATATATATATATATATATATATATATATATCTTATGGAGCTAATATTTTTTGTGGGTTAGTGAAAATTTAACTCGTTCACATGCATGAAAAACTAAGTATTTTGGGTGAAACCTCTTGAGTGCCTAGTTGTCAATTGTCTTGATTAGGCTAGGAACTACCCTCATTTAATCTTCTTGTTGTTAATTTCTAGCCGATGTTAGATTTTACATACACGAACTGCTGTTGGTTGCTTACCAAGTCACTCGAGAATGATAAATCCGAGCTACCCAACTCAAAATACTTGTGTCTAGTTCTGATCTTTCATATATGTTCACCACCTGGTTCTATACAAGCATTCATGTTTACATATTTTGTATTTTAATTCTAAAACATTTTATGCTTGTGATAACTGCAATTTCATCAGAGGCAGCAGATACGCGCTAGTACATTCCCTTTTATGATAACTGCAATTTACTGCACATGTTGTGTTTATGCATGTGACGTTGTTATCCCTTTTGCTTTTCCTTTGTAATAAACCCTAGGATAACGGATGTAAGACATATGCTTAAGTGGAGACTCTATAATAAAACTTATCGACTCAATAGTAACAACAATCAATTCAACTTAAGTGCACTTGATAAAACCAAAACACCAAAACAAAGAATCTTGAATGAACTACTCAGAAAACGGGCAACGATGATGCAATCTAGAAGTGGACAACCCAAGACGATGATCAAGATAAGTATGAAGCAAAGGACGATCCCCAACTAAACTTTATGTAGACTTAAGCAACATAAACCTTTAGAACTTCGGGGTTGTTCATCTAGCAAAATGTAAATCCTCACAATACCATTTAGGCTTTCGCACGATCATATGTTGTGTGATATAAGTCCTAAGTTGTTTTAAGATCTTGAGGTCACTCCTTCGGTACGGCATAAACTCTCTTATCTTCCTAGGCTATTTTCACGATCGAACATTGTGTTAGTATAAGCCCTAAAATTTAAATAATTGGCCAAAGTAAACATTAAATAAACATCATTTCCAAAAATATAAAGCCAAACGATATGATAGTTTGGGAAATCATTGAAGTTCCACTTATAATCTATGAAATTCCCTACCTCTCGTTCCTTTAGATTCCATAATAATGTTCCTATTTGATCCCCATATCCTTTTAGACAACGTTAAGGGGTATGATTCCAGGCCTTGAAAAAAAGTATAACATCTATAATTCTGATTTTTTTAGAAGTTTTTCCCACTAAGCAGACTTGTTACAAAACAAAAGTATTAAAATACTAAGGTAGTCACCCTATTATGTAGTCTAGTGCTTAAGCCACCCCAACATCTAGTATAACAGGAAATCCAGAACATACCACAATAACACAAATAAATGACAACAATGACAATCTCCCTAAATTAAAGCTTCATTCAATGACCTAAAAAATCATCAAGAATGTATATGGTCTATATGTTTCAAGTCACGATTTGATTTAGTTTTTAAATTTTATTAAAGACCAGTTTAATTCAAATATTTACTATTTTAAAGCTATTTATTGTTTATGATATATTTTTAAAAATTTTAAAATTCACTTATCAAAATCTTTATTAAATATATATATATATACTTGCTCAAGAAGAGAAAATACAAATTTAATAAACATTAAAATCATATAAAATGCTTAAAATCATTTAAAAAGATGATATAAAATCTTATAAGACATTATACATTAAAATTTTGATTTTTGTTTCGATTTTTGTGACTTCTAAGAATTTATTTAGGCTTTAAACCGATGGTTTTTTTTAATAACCGCACTGAAATAAGGTACTATACTCTTTTACATGTGAAAAAGCCATTAATAAAACAACTTTAAAGTGGGATCAGCTCCTTTTTCACGGTTATCTCTTGATCTTCCGCAACTTTTATATATTATTTAATCACTTACAAATATATGATTTTTATCATTTATAATTTTGATATATTATATAGTTATTTAAAGTTATTACTACACAAGTCTATTCTAATAAACTCTTGCTTATTTATCATAATATTTAATAGTAAACGTATCATATTAGTAAAATTATTGCAAAAAGTTGTACCTTTTATTACAAAAATTGAGTAATATAGTAATCAATGTAAGAATATATATTAGCACCTACAATTTTTTCAATGCTGCTAAAATTAGCATAAAAAAAAAAGGTGGATCAAACAAATATTCTAGGATATGAAAAAACAAAATAATCATAATAAAATAAAATATGGAAAACATGGCTTACTTGATCTGACAAAATTATATCAATTAAGAAAATTGATAGTATTATTCTCAAATTCTCAAGTAATTTAAGCTAGATACAAGCCTAACAACATATATATATATATATATATATATATGAAGTAATTACTAAAATTATTATACAGGTCACCTAATTTATATTAGGTGTTCAATAACAGAATGTCGCGTAGCAACCCGATCTGAACCGTGTAAGTCACTGATCCTAAATTATCATATGACCTGCATGAAACCAAAGCCCTCCCGGATCAATGCGAGTTGTCGAAGGAACCAAAGAAGAAGCTTCAGCAAAACTCGTCCATCGTGGATGTCTCGTTTCCCCTCGCCGCCGGGATCTGAAAGTGCCATAAACGTCCAGAACCCTCGACCAGGTATTTCTTGCATAGAAACTCCATGGCATAAGTCTTCTCCACATTCCTTTCAACATCGTGCAGGAACACATCCGTAACCCCCTCCCCCCGCCTCCCCCTCGCCATAACCGCGGCGGAATAGATCGCCCCCATTCTTCCCGGCGCCTCCGCGAAATATCCCTTCGGCGCATCAATCATTATCAGGTCCCATTCCGTTTCATAGATCTCCGTCGGCAGATCGGCCAGAGCCAGCCGACATCGTCGATTCCCCTTCAGATGCGCGCGCGGGGGGAGGCATTCCGGCTCGGATCGGTAAGTGCGGATTAGATCGTTGGCCTCCGATAGCTTCGTCGGGTAACGGATGTTATGGGCGCGGAGGGTGGGGAAGTCGCGGAGCACGAATTGAAACCATTTAGGGTCTTCTTCGAGGAAGACGGTGGTCCCGCCGGCGTTGAAGGCGGACCACATGGGGGAATCGTGACCGAGGCCGAAGACGAGGAAGTTGCAGGGGGAACGGCGGCGCAGGATGTTAAGGGAAATGGAAATCTCGGAGCGGGATTGTTGGGGTACGATTGAGGAAGTGGCGTAGTGGAAAATGGCGGAGAGGAGTTCGTCGGCGGGTGGATGAGGATGGAGGGAGGGGGGGAGGGANAAAATTTAACTCGTTCACTTGCATGAAAAACTAAGTATTTTGGGTGATATCTCTTGAGTGTCCAGTTGTCAATTATCTTAATTAGGCTAGGAAATACCCTCATTTGATCGTCTTGTTGGTAATTTCTAGCCGATGTTAGATTTTACATACACGAACTGTTGTTGGTTGCTTACCAAGTCTCTTGAGAATGATAAATTTGAGCTACCCAACTCAAAATACTTATGTCTAGTTCTGATCTTTCATATATGTTCACCACCTGGTTCTATACAAGCATGCATGTATATATTTTATGCTTGTGATAACTGTAATTTCATCAGAGGCAGCAGATACGCACTAGTACATTCCCTTTTATGATAACTGCAATTTATTGTACATGTTGTGTTTATGCATGTGACGTTGTTATCCCTTTTGCTTTTCATTTGGAATAGACCCTAGGATAATAGATGTAAGACATATGCTTAAGTGGAGACTCTATAATAAAACTTATTGACTCAACAATAACAACAATCAATTCAACTTAAGTACACTTGATAAAACCAAAACACCAAAACAAAGAATCTGGAATGAACTACTCAGAAAACGGGCAACGATGATGCAATCAAGAAGTGGACAACCCCAGACGATGATCAAGATAAGTATGAAGCAAAGGACGATCCGCAACTAAACTTTATGTAGACTTAAACAACATAAACCTTTATAACTTCAGGGTTGTTCATCTAGCAAAATGTAAATCCTCACAATACCATTTAGGCTTTCGCACGATCATATGTTGTGTGATATAAGTCCTAACTTGTTTTAAGATCTTGAGGTCACTCCTTCGGTACGGCGTAAACTCTCTTAGCTTCCTAGGCTATTTTCACGATCAAACATTGTGTTAGTATAAGCCCTAAAATTTAAATAATTGGCCAAAGTAAGCATTAAATAAACATCATTTCTAAAAAATATAAAGCCAAACGATATGATAGCTTGGGAAGTCATTGAGATTCCGCTCATAATCTATGAAATTCCCTACCTCTCGCTCCTTTAGATTCCAGAATAATGTTCCTATTTGATCCCCATATCCTTTTAGACAACGTTAAGGGGTATGATTCCAGACCTTGAAAAAAGTATAACATCTATAATTCTTGTTTCTTAAGAAGTTTTTCCCACTAAGCATGACTTGTTACAAAACAAAAGTATTAAAATACTAAGGTAGTCACCCTATTATGTAGTCTAGTGCTTAAGCCACCCCAACATCTAGTATAACAGGAAATCCAGAACATAGCACAATAACACAAATAAATGACAACAATGACAATCTCCCTAAATTAAAGCTTGAGTCAATGACCTAAAAAATCATCAAGAATGTATGTGGTCTATATGTTTCAAGTCACGATTTGATTTAATCTTTAAATTTTATTAAAGGGCAATTTTATTCAAATATTTACTATTTTAAAGTGATTTATTTTTCATGATATATTTTTAATAATTCTCAATTTCACTTATCAAAATATTTATTAAATATACATATACATGCTTAAGAAGAGAAAATACAAATTTAATAAACATTAAAATCATATAAAATGCTTAAAATCATTTAAAAAGATGATATAAAATCTTATATGACATTATATATTAAAATTTTGATTTTTGTTTCTATTTTGTGACTTCCAAGAATTTATTTATGCTTTAAACCGATGGTTTTCTTAATAACGCGCACTTAAATAAGGTACAATACTCTTTCACATGTGAAAAAGCCATTAAAAAAACAAATTTGAAGTGGGATCAGCTCCTTTTTCACGGTCATCTCTTGATCTTCCTTAATTTTTATATATTATTTAATCATTTACAAATAAATGATTTTTATCATTTATAATTTTGATATATTATATAGTTATTTAAAATTATTGCTGCACAAGTCTATTCTAATAAACTCTTGCTTATTTATCATAATATTTAATAGTAAACGTATCATGTTAGTAAAATTATTGCAAAAAGTTGTACCTTTTATTACAAAAATTGAGTAATATAGTAATCAATGTAGGAATNTACAAGACAAATCGTGTGATGCCAAAATTAGTTTAATTTGAGTCTGAACAAGCTTAGATGAATCAATTAAAGCATATTTAATGGTTTTGGATGATCGATTGAATGATAGAATGAACAATAAATTTGACATATTTATAGTGAAATCGAGCGTCTTAATGAGAGGAATTCAATGAGCACAAACTCATTTAATTCCAAGCTCATTATGATACTCAAATCATTAAAAAAAAATTATGATCAAAATAGATCTATGTGAGTCGTTCGATCAGGCGGTTGGACAAGTTATTTATCAAAAGATAAAAATGCCCTTATTCAAGCACTATAAAAGACTCCCTCTATTTGTCAACTTCCAGCCTTCGAAGCTAGTTACCACCATGGTCCATTTGTAGGTTATCGTCGACCACTATCAGTCATTCTTACTCGCTGTTGTTGGTGACTCCAGAATGTTGTATCCCAAATACAACCATAAAGTATAGCGTCGTATTTGAGATTCCCACGAAAAAATTTGGCTTCCGTATTTGTTGACGACTGTCGACCACATTATCAGCCATAGTCAACTAGCGTCGGCTACCCCTACTCATCGTCATCAATGACCCCCTACTTGCTGACATGAGTAAATTCTACGCAATTTTTATTTCATCTATACTTTTTACCTATTGTTTTTCCTTAGTTATCATGGATTTATGCTTGTGGAAAATTTTTTGTTGGTGATGTGCAAGTTACAGGAGATCGACTGTGCATTTCAAAACGAGATAGACAAATGTTGGGATTGTCAGAATTGAGCGGACACACCTAGATTGAGCATGACCACGCCTTTGTACAAAGGAAGTTGCGTGACCATGCCTAGATCAAGCATGATCGCGTTGCTTGATCAACATGCTAGCGTGACCATGTCGGGATCATATGTGACCACGCTACTTGATAGACATCTATGGTATAACTACACCAAATTTTTGTGTAACCATGCCGATGAAGCGGGCAATATTTTTTGAAAGAAATATTTTTTTCTAAGCCGAGACTAGGGCTATGAAAAAAGATTTAGGCAGCTTGAAAAGGCGCTTAGATCATTAGGGGTGGGTATAAGTAGAGATGAAGGGACTAGGTGAGAGAGAGCTTCTCCCTTAGGGCTTTCTTTTTTGTTTGAGGTTGACGTCCTAAGGGTTGTATTTCCTTCTCTACCTTTTTTTTATTATTATTTTTTAGAGAAGATTGTATGAGAGGGAGAGCTTCTTTAGTAGAGATGACAAATTATTTTTTAAGTATTTTCTTTCAGGTTATGCTTGCAATAATTATTTTTATGGACTTTGTTTTTCTTCGTTCTTTATATCGTACATAGTTAAGTTCTCTATCATGACTCTATGGTGTAAGGCTTGTGGTTTTTGTGATTTTTTTGGATTGTTTTCTCCATGACATTTTCCTGAGCTTTCATGTAAAAGTTGTTGTGTAATCTTTGGATTTCATTACTTCTGAACTAGCCAGTCAAGATGTTTACATCTTGACTGATTTATGAATTTTGCTCATACGGTAAAAGAACGAATGGGTTAACGCAAGAATAGATATTATATAAGGATTTTGCAACATAGACAAGGGATCAGAAGAGTCCTGCAGAGGTTCTATAGGATTAAGCGAAACTTAACTTCATGAGTTTCTAATTCTTCTTCTGGCTTATGCATAGGCTTAATAAAAGTACTTTATCCCTATTAAAAACTATCACATAGTGAAAAATTTAGGAAAATCATGAACCACCATGACATGGGAATCACAGAGGTGTAAGCCTTATCTCTCTTGAAGAATCACAAGTTTTCTCCACTTATTTTATTTCTTTATTTTCTAGCTCGTGTTTTATTTTATTTCTGTTTGTGAGTAGGATTGTAGGAATTTAACCTCTTGTTTGTAATCACGCTAAACTAGGTTTAAAAATTTAGTAAACTAGAGATTCATCTGTTGGAATATTTTTTAGCTATTTCCTCATGGGATAGAAGAATGATCTTCTAAATTCACATTATTGCTTGACACTTAAACTTGGGTGATCAACAGATTTTCTTAATCATAACTTTTTGAGCCACCAAGTTTTTCCGTTGATATCGGAAAAAATGTGTTAAAAAAAATTCTGAATTTAGGATAGTTGTAGTTGAACTGCTTAAAATCTAAGCTTGACAATTTTTGTTTTTGATTTATGTTTATTTCATTCATGTTTGCACTTGTTTTTCTATTGCTTTTTCTTACAGGTGGTGAAAAATAAAAATATAAAGAAAAAAAGAAAAACCCAAAAAGTAGTGAGCATTGTCAATTGTTCATTTGTATGTGTTGTTTGTATTGTGTGGATTTCCAGTTGAAAAAACTTATGTGGGTCGTCGTGCTTGTGTGCTTGCATGGAGTCAGTTGTGTCGGCATTAGGATAAGTGCACTCATCATGTTTCACTGTGTATGCGTCAAACTACCATAGCTGGTTTAGCACCCTCACCCATTGACCATGAGATAAAGCAAACTCTAAGGAGGCTTAGGAGGAGATATTCACTAGCTAACTTACCAGTAGAGATGGCTAACCTTCAGGACCCTACCATGAAACCTCTTAGGGATTATACCAACTCATATATGGAGGGGATTTACCTTAGCATCAACTACCCCACGGTCGAAGCCAACATTTTTGTGCTTAGACCTACCATAATTCAAATGGTTTAAAATAATTAGTTTTGGGGAGCGCCAACTGTGGAGCCCAACCCTTACCTAGTCAACTTTCTGGAATTGTGTGCCATCTTTTTATACAACGGTGTTCCCAACAATGTTTTTATATTGTGGCTCTTCCCATTTTCTTTATGGGATAGAGCCAAGAATTGCTTATTCTCTTTAGCTCTAAGATCCATCATCACGTGGAATGACCTAGCATTATAGTTTCTAGTTAAGTATTTTCCACCCTCCAAGATTGCGAAGCTTAGGAATGACATCACATCATATGCACCAAAAGAGGGAGAGACCATTTATGAATCCTGAGAGAGGACATGCTTAGGAAGTGTCCACAACATATATTGCCCGAATGGCTGATTATCCAAACCTTCTACAATTGGGCTATATGTTCCCATATGTTCATTATAGATGTTGGTGCAGTATGTTCCTTAATAGCCAAACCATTTGATGAGGCTTATAAATTGATTTAAGAGATCTCAAATGAGAGTTTTTACTGACATTCAGATATGGTAAAACCAAAGAAATTGGGGAGTGTGTAAGATAATGATGTCTTGGTCATCCGAGGAGCCTAAGTATCAGGCATTTGTAGTAAATTGGACAGTCTAAGGGTGAATTCAGTGCAAAGATCTCTAGCAAGTAAGAGAATAGTATACAGACCAATAGTAGATTCTAGCATGACCACTATAGAGGTGGTGAATGCCATAGAAATCCAAGGCCATAACCCTTAATCCAATACTTACAATTCAGACTAGAAAAACCATCCCAACTTTTAATGGAGCTATAATAACAAATAGTGGGGGAACCCTCATGTTAAACCTACAGATAATTAGAACAACTAAAAAATAATCTGCATACTGATGAAGATTTCTGACACACCAAAACTTATTGCTAAGTAAGTTGATCGTACAACACCAGTGCATGTGCTAAGTAGTATGCAGTTTAAGAGTTCGCTTATCGACCTCATAAGGAAATTCTAACAATTATTTTTATAAAAAATTCTCTAGTTTATTAATTTAGTGAACTTAGTTTAGCATGATTGTAAAGATGGTTTGAGTCCTTAGATTCTAGAAAAAATAGAAGAAATTACAGGTAGTAGAAAACAAAACAACAAAAAAGTATTTGTGAGTTCCTTCAAGATTGGTGAAGCCCGTGCTTCTGTGATATGGGGATCATGGTGAACACGGCTTCCCTAAATATTTTCCTATGTGATTTTTATCAATTGGGGATTATTTAACTCCTTATGCTTATGTCTAGGTCAAAAGAAGTCTAAAATCTATGAATTTAAGGCTCCCTTAATCCCCATGACATTTCGCATAATTGTTCTAATCACCAGGGATGTTTGCAAATTCTACTAGAATATTCTGTCATCTTGAGATTCTATAGTTAACCCTTCTTTTCTACTATATAATGGTTAGAGGTCATTGCTTCATGAAATATTTTAGCATCCTAGTCGGTCATAGTATGAGTAAATTAAGTTTATAAGTTAACCAACAATATATGTCATTAAAGCACATGAAAATGCTAACATAAAAATATTATGGAAAAAAACATAATTAAATCCACTACCCTTACATCACAGAGACTCAAAAAATGAAATCAGCTACACACCACCGAAAAAACCATAACAAGAAAAACTATGTAAGAATTCATTGCAAGAAACCAAAATTAGTAAAACTTACAATAATTTTTTCTCTCCATAATGGAACAAACCCATCCTCTCATACAACTCACTCACAACACAAAAAAAAAAAGGAAAACCCCACCTCTCAAGGTTTCCACCAAAGGAAGATTAAGTCCTTGAGGAGCTCTCAAATTCGGCCCAACCCTTCCCTCAAGTAGCCTCTTTCTCCTCCTTGAACCAAGATCCCCTCTAAGAAGCCCTAAAAAACATTCTTATAGTAACAACTACAGATTTGGCAAGCCAGTTTTCTTCCTAAAAAATCATTCTTATAGCCAAAATTGGCATGGTCACGCCATAATGCTGAAGGAGGCAATGTGGTCACGCCCAACTGCAAAGTCGTCATACTGTAGTTCAGCTAAAGTTGGCGAGGACATGTCAGATTCGATGTGGTCATACCAGAGGTCTTCAATAGGTGGCTTGGTCGCACCGCTTCAGGCCACTTTTTCACAAGATTTTGTCATTCTAAATTGTTTGTATTAACACCTGCAACCTGTACAACAACAACAAAAGTTCTTTCTCAAATGTAAATATGTGATAAATTATTGAAAATAATAGATGAAATGCAAGGAAATTTACAGGTAAAATCATATAAATTGACACTTGTGAATATCTCCAAACATACCCTATTACTTGCTATGAAGTTATCACATAATTCAATTGGGATTCTGACCAAAGGAAAATATGTTGAGACTTTTGTACCTATTTTATACTGTTTTTAATGATATTTCACTTTAAAGAAAGGTATTTTTGATGTTTTGTTGCAGGAATGATGAATTAGGGTCAATGAAGCAAAAAGATGCAAAAAGGAGCGAATTTGGAGCGAAAAGGACCAAAATGTGGAGATTTGAACTAGGCCGCCGACGGCGCCCTCGACCCCGCAGACGGTGAGTTTTTCCTGAGGCTACAGGACAAAATTCTTCAGAAGTCTGCCGACGGCGCCCTCGCGGTCGCCGACGGTGAACTCGGCGGTTATGCCTACTCAAGCTTTGGATAGGACCGAATTTTGAAGGGATGCTTAGACAACTCTTGAGAAAGCTCATCCACAACTTTAAAAGACTATTTTGGCCGAAAATTGGAAGAGGCTGGAAGAGGGGGGGAAAATCTAGAGAGGGAAGGAAGTGCTAGAGAGAGTTCCTAGAGGTTAGAAATGTTCCAATATTGTGAGGAATTCTTCGAGAGATTGTAAGAGTGGAAGAAAGGTGAGAGATTTCTTCCTCCTTGCTGCTTCGAAGAGGAATTCTCTGTGCTGTAAAGAAAGGAAGAGATTCAGAGGAACTTCGAGGAGTGTTCTTTAGGGAGAAATTAGAGATAAGTTATTTATTTGTAGTTTGTATGACTTTGATTTTATATATGAATTTTGAGTTTTGTTGTGTTTTCCCCATGAGATCTGAGTAGTTTTCTCTGTCTTTCTCCTTGTCTCGAGATTTGTGAAATGGTGATTTGAATTGGTGAAGCAAGAAAATGTTTAAGAAATTGTGATGATCTTTTCACTTCGATCTTAATTGACTTTCAATCTGGCCAATTAATTTGTTAAAATCTCTTTAGTTTTACAACTAAAGTAAAGATTACATTCAAGATTCCAGGTGGTCAAAGCCCTTGGAAGTTGGGTGCAAATAAATATGGAAATAATATTATCGGGCGTAGAATTGGAGANAGGCACAATATAAATTGAACTAATTCACTTTATCCATTCACTATAATTTCTTGACAAGGAGAATGATGATTTCTTATATATTGAATATCACAATTAAACACTCATTAGTATCATTAGTTATTTAATAGTTATTAAAATTACATATTTATTTCAATTGCCTATTAGTGACAGATAAGCAAATTAAACTTCGTTGTTGTGATTAAAGTATTGCTTTTCTAAAATCTTAGTTCGCAATTCTAAACCACTCCCTATGGGATCGATATCTAGGACTCCATTAGAGCCCTATATTACTTGAGTGATACGTATACTTGCGTTGATAAGTGTGACTTTACAATTATTGAATATTTATTACGTCCATATTTATCTTATATTTTAAGCATATAAAAAATCACTGTCAAGTTTTTGGCGCCATTGTCGGAGAGTGATTGAGTGAGTGAGTCAAATCACGATTAGAGTAACAGACAAATTAGGATTATTATAAAATTTTTACTTTTGAATTGCAACTTATTTTTATATTTAGTTAATTATATTACTGAGTACTGATTTCAAATTGTATGCGTAAATTTCGACATGAAAATCTTATACCCTACGATTCAGAATTAGAATGCACTGTTAGAAGGATTAAAAAATTAAGAAGAGAACCTAGAATAAAATCTTATACCCTACAATTTGGAATTAGAACACACTGTTAGAAGGATTAGAAGATTAAGAAGAGAACCTAGAAATTCTGATACAATGGAAAACAACTTGAATAATCAAGGAATAGAGAATGAACACCAACCTAGACCCCTANAAATGAAGATCTGAACTTACACCTCACTAGTTTTTTAGAACTGTGTGCTACTTTTAAATATGATAGAGTCTCAAACGATGTTGTTAGACTTAGAATTTTTCCTTTTTCACTGAGGGATAAAGCTAAGATGTGGTTAAATTCGTTAGCACCAGGATCTATTAGAACTTGGGGAGAACTTTCACAGAAATTTCTATCCAAATATTTCCCTCTATACAAAACTGCTAAACTTACAAATGACATAACATCGTTATGTCAGATTGATGGAGAGTCACATATATGAATCTTTGGAGAGATTTAAAGATCTTCTTAGGAAGTGCCCTCATGATTCGTTAACAGATTAGTTGATAATTCAAACTTTTATAATGGATTAGTGGGATCTCTTATATTGATTAAAGATGCTGCAGCTGGTGGTTCTTTAATGTTGTCGGCACTATTTTTGGTGTGGGGTTTGCCCGTAAGAAGCCGTCGGTCATCAGAATTGAAATCCCGTTGTCCGCTTTGGAAGGACGTTTTTTAAAAAATTTAGTTTTGAAAAAGATGAAGTCAAACTGACCCCATAATTTTCATAGTTT
>JXCR01005776.1:48476-71269 GCA_002079205.1 Phalaenopsis hybrid cultivar
TAATTTGGGGGTTTTATTAAAGATGGTCAAATTGACCAAATTGGACCATGGTGTAGTTGGACAAAATGAAATTGGGAATATTTTGGATTTATTGGGATTTTTTAGGAATTTTTGGAATTTTTGGATTTTTGGGTCATGGAGGGGTATTTTGGTAATTTGGCCATTTTTGGAAATTTTTGTCAATTTTGGCAAATTTGGATGTATTCAAAGTGTTTGGAATAATTTTTGATCAATTTTGGGTATTTTGGTAAAATTTAGGAATTTTGGCCAAATTTGGGTCCCATGGGCCATTAAGTAATTCGGAGGTGTCTAGGGGTAAAAGGCCCAAGTTAGGCATTTCAAGTAAAATTGGATAAATATCCATTCTAAATGAGTCATAAACCAATGTATTGTGAAGATATGTTGTACCCTAGTTCCAAGTCAACACCTAGGGTCAATCCTAAGGCCAAATAGCCCTATAGGAACTCTTCTTGAGCTTCCCCCATAATGATCTTACTTACTAAATATTAGAGGTTAGAACCAATATCGTGGAATTTCAAGTTGAGTAAAGAGAAGATTTTTGAATTTCTAATGGTGAGGGTACCTTTTCTAGTTTTTTTTAAGACTAGTCAATAGGAAAGTCCTATGGCTAGACCTAGGCTACTAAAGAAATTTCTAGACCTCAACCAAAAGTGAGGTCAACAAATGGACCCCCAATAGGTGCGGTGTGTTGGGCAAGCACACCGTACGTATTGGCGTTGACCGACAAGATCAACAAGCTCAATATATATATTTCTAAGTCATCAAACCTAGAAAGAAGTTTGAATTTGTATATGTTATTTGTTTCCGCTGGGGATTTTTTAATAGGGATCAACATGTAAGGGTTGACCTCAAAATGAGAATTCAAGATACAAATATTGATATCAAAGGAAAGTCAGACATTTGAAACTGACTTTCAATAAAAGGAATCAGAAATATAAGACTGATTTTTAAAGTAAGAATTGAAATTATTGGATCAATTCTTAAAGAATGTGAATTAGAAATATCAGACTAATTCGAAGTAAAAATTATTCGATCAATTTGGATAATGCATAAATCAGAAGTATCGAACTGATTTAATGTAAAAATTGAAATTATTGGATCAATTTTTTAATCAAAAATATCAAACTGATTCGATATGAAAATTGAAATTATGGCATGATCGGAAGATTAATCGGAAGAAATTTGAACCAGGATAAGAAGTTTTACTTTACAATACTAGACTGAAGTTATTTCCTGGGAAATTGAAGTCTCGTTGGTTAGGACCCTTTACTGTGACTCAAGTTTAAACTTACAGGAGTTGAAGATTAGAAGACGAGAAACAGATTTAAAGTAAATGGACACAAATTAAAATCGTATTTTGAGGGTACAAGACCAAATTTTAAAGAGGTTTTAATGATCAGTCAACCTAAATAACACCTGAATAGGTCGGGCTGACGACGTTAAACCAAGCGCTTTATGGGAGGCAACCCAAATTTATCTTCACTTTTATTGCGATTATAGTAGTTTTTACTTGAAATTATCATTATATTGTGGCAGTATTAAGCTCTACTACTCTTACTTACCCTTGAAATATCTTAAAATTGGATCCATGAAGAAAAATTGGAACGCATTCGGACCAGAGCGAAACTGTGCAAATTTTGCCTTGGGCGCCGATGGTGGGTTTTTCCCGAGAGTCCAGACAAAATTAATACAGAGGCTCGCCGACGGTGCCATCGACCCTGCCGACGGCGAGACCGGAGAATTGACCGTTACTGGGGTTCAAATGGCAGTTTTTGGGCAGGATTTGTCTTTTTAAACTCAAAAATTCAATTTCTAGTTCATATTTTTCCTCAAAAAATGAAGTGAAACTCTACCAAGTTCATTCTTATGGCTTTCTATTCTCATGATAATCCCAGAATGCGAGTTTTCAATCGGCGAAAGTTTATTAGTGCGGAAGCGCAGCGAATCTTCAACAAGTTGCTGATAAAGAAAAGATTGATCAAGGAACAAGGATTCGTAAATCACGGATTGAATAATCTCACGACGAATATTGAAGAAACGATAGTGCGGCGAAGATGGGAAGTGTTGTGCTACACTACCGCCGCCGTGGTTGTTCCAGTGGTGAAAGAATTTTATGCAAATTTGCATGGAATCAACCAAGGAGTTGCTTATGTGCAAGGAAGATGGATCACTTTCACTCCTGCTTAGATCAATGAATTATATATGATAGAGAAAGTTCCTGTCTGCCACTATTCCAATTTCGTCCCAATGAGAAACCAGATGAATGAGATTTACCAATATTTAACGGACGAAACTGACGACTTGAAAACAAGAGAAAACGGGTATGTTAGTTTTTCTGCGACACTCCTAAATCCCGTTTCGAAACATTAGAAATTTTTCATTTCTGCGAAACTGTTACCGACAATGAACATCGGTAAAGTTTCTAAAGTGTCATTTTGAATTACTACATCCAAAGAGGACTGCTGATCGACATTGGATCAATAAATGTGAAGTCGGTTTTGGGCCTGATCGTTCATGGATCAACTTATGGGCTTGGACACCCCTCCAATCTATAATTGTGAAGTCAATTTTGGGCCTGATCGTTCATGGATCAACTTATGGGCTTGGACACCCCTCCACAATTTTCTCAACTTTTCAGTTAGTTCCAAGTGTCCTATGAAAATTGGGAAAGGGGACTGCTTACTGCTACCTTGGAAGCCTTTGGACCCAGAGATTTCAATTTTTTAAGATGAAAATGACATGGCCATTATAGTAGATAAAGCATCTCAGAACTCACTACCAGTTCAACTCTTAGTCCCTAATAAGTCTCTGGTGATCCTGCGCGGAATCAAGAAATTAGAAAAGGAGGTACAAAATGTCATGAATGCGATTAATAATATCTCCAATTTCTTCCATCATCTAGACTGGAGGATGAAAGAACATTTTGATCACTCTGGACATTTAGAAGATAGCTTAATACGACTGATGAGGAGGATAAAATTAATAGAAGAGGATTCCACTGAAGAATTTCCATTCTGACCCTTCTACAACCTCATCGTTCATGTACAATCAATGGGTGATCTCAGAGGAGAATCGAGTACCGAGTCTGAAGATTAGTAGATTTATATCTACTGTGTCTATCTATGTATTTTGATTTGAAGTCTAAGGATTAGTAGATTTATATTACTACCTATATGTCTATCTATGTATTTTGATTTGAACTTTGTATTTCCTTTTTTTAAATTATTCTTGTAGATCTCTGTATAGCTGAGACTAAGCGTAAGATGTTTTGTTTTCAGCATTTTGAGTGTTGTGGCTTGGATTGCGACGCTGAATTAATGTGAGGTTGTGATGTTTTCTTTTCAGCGTTTTGAGTGTTGTGGCTTGGATTGCGACGTTGAATTAATGTATTGAGGTTGAGCTATAGTTGAGACTAAGCATAGGTTGTTTTGTCTTCAGCGTTTTGAGTGTTGTGGCTTGGATTGCGACGCTGAATTAATGTATTGAGGTTGAGAATACCAAACTTAGGTGTGTTATGTAACGTATAGTGTACCCCTTGAAATTTATATATAAATGTGATCATCAAACTTAGGTGTGTTATGTAACATACATTGTACCCCTTGGAATTTATATATAAATGTAATTTTTTGTGTTGTGAAAGTTTATATGTGCTAAGTACATCATTTAGTCACTTAAAATTATGTCTATAATGATTAAAAAGATGTCGTTAAGGCTTGAAATTGACCGAAATTGCAAAAATTTGGAATTTGGACAAAATCAATAGAGCCCGCCGACAGCGCCCTCGACGCTGCCGACGACGAGATTTTCCTGAGACTTAGGATTTTAATTCCAATAGAGCGCGCCGATGGCGCCATCAACCCCGCCGACGGCGAGCTCATGAAAAAACACCTTTAACCGTGATTTTGACCAGTCAACCGCCACTATTCATCATCCCCTTCCTCCTAAAAATGTCATTTTCGAACGAGGGCTTGAAAGATCTTGGATTGGGAGGCAATTTCAAGGCTTTTTGACACCTGATTTGATCATCTCTAGGTAAGAGTTTCACTCCAAGCTAAAAATATTTGATTTTCACCATGTATTTCTTCTACATTGAGGAGATCCAAAAAATGTGAAAATGTAAAGAAAATTTGGGAAGCAATTCATGGATCTTAATGTTGAACACTTACAGTTACTATTGGAAGCCATGATTTGTATATTTGAAGTAATTTTTCAAATTTCTCTATAATTTGATTAGATTGAAATGACTCCACGTCAAAAGAGAAGAGTTGAGTTTGACGAGTCTCGCTTCGTCAATGCGATGGCTCAAACAAGAATTACTTTAGTATTTAAAGGAAAGAAGTGTATACAAAATCGAATTTTTAAAAGTCCGGGAGGAGAGATTGAACGAGTTATTATCGAGCGGAGGTGGGAAAACTTTTGTTACACCTCCAATAAAGCTGATGCAAATGTTGTGAAGGAGTTCTACGCCAACGTAATCTATTCTGATGATGGAATCATTCAAGTGCGTGGATTTCCAGTTGAGTTTATTGCCGCCCGCATCAACACTTTTTACAAAGTCCCAGACTCTTATAGCTTCCAATATGAATCCTTTAGTACAATGGAAGACCCCCTAAATGATGTGATCAACTTTCTCACTGATGGGAAAGGAACATGGAAGATACAGCGAGAACAGGTAAATTTTTCTGCTTCCATGATGAATGCCACCTCTAAGGCGTGACACTATTTCATTTCTTATGAGAACGGGTAATTTTTCTGCTTCCCTGAATTCCACCTCTAAGGCGTGACACTATTTCATTTTCTCTACTCTGTTACCGACCTATCACCATAGTGACGTAACTAGAGATAGAGCTATTCTAAATTTTTGTATTCATAATAATAGAACTATAAATGTGGGGAGAATTATTCTTAAGAATATATTGACTATGGCGAGGAGTGAGACTAGTGGAGGTCTAGGACATCCTGAACTTATTTATACAGTTTGCAAACTTTCTGGAGTAGAATTTGGAGATGAAGAATGGGTTTATCCTAAGAAATCCATTAGTAAAGCTACTTTGAAGACTTATGAATCCCATGAGAAATGGAGAACTGGGAGTAGAAACTAGTAGAGATGTCCCCTCTACAAGTTATGACCTTCCATTTCTAATTCCCCTACCCTCTCTGATTTGATGAATGAGTTGACCTTGCAGCGGAAGAGCATAGAGTTGATAAAAATGAAAAGATTGGAGGTTTAGAACATCGACACGATTACGATAGTGAGTACCTTCAGAGGCATTTAAATTTTGAGGTAGTCTATTATGAAGCTCAGGCCCGACACTACAGAGGTGGCCTGATGTTACTTTTCTTGAGTGCCCCCGGTATACTCAGTATCAGCCCAATCCACCTGCTGATCAAGGCGANCAGGTAACTATATTTTTGTAGTCATTCAATTATTATGGTAGATTTAAAGAAATATTTTTGTAATGAAAATTAATTTTGAAACTTAAGATATTTAGTATAAGAGAATAAGATTATAGTTAACTATTTAAAGTAAATGAAACTATATTTTGAAGTATTAAGAATCTGAAAATTCATTTTGAGAAGAAAAGATTGGGCCTCGATGATGTAAAAATTATGAAATATTTATAAGGTAAAGGAATGCTTTGAGTTTCAATTTTAGGGAAAGAAAAGTGAAGTCAAAATCATTAAAGGCTATCTAGATATAGTAATCCTTACTTGAAAAAGGAAAAAGAAATGATTGAAAACAATCCCTGAAAAGAAAAGAAAAATATATATGATTGAAAGTAATCCAAATGAAAAGGAGAAAAGACAGAAAAAATTATGAAAGTGGGGAAAAGTTTGAGGATATGTCTAATCAAAAATTGGCTTCACTGGACCTACATAAAAGGAAAACCTAATACATTCCTGAACTTATATTTATGGATTAGATCTTTTACTAGTAGTGTTCCCATGAAGTTTCTATCATTTGAATATTCTAAGTGACTTAATATTGCAACATATAGTCATTCTTGAAATGAATAGAAGACTAGAACTCTTAAATTTGATAACTAGATAATCTTGTGGCTACAGAGTTAATTCAATTACTTGAATTCTTTCTGAAAATCTCACTATGATATTTATTTAAATCAAACTTATAGTATTTCTGAATTAAAAATTTATTGCGTTAGATCATAAGTTTTATATAGTACTAAAATTACTTGAGGACAAGTAATAGTTAAATTTGGGAGATTTTGACCAAAGGAAAATATGTTGAGATTTTCATATCTATTTTATACTGTTTTTAATGATATTGCACTTTAAAAAAAGGTATTTTTGATGTTTTATTGCAGGAATGATGAATTACGGTTAATGTAGCAAAAAGATGCAAAAATGAGCAAATTTAGAGTGAAAATGACCAAAATGTGGAGATTTGAACTAGGCCACCGACGGCGCCCACGACCCCGCCGACGGCAAGTTTTTCCCGAGGTTACAGGACAAAAATCTTCAGAAGTCCGCCGACGGCACCCTCGAGGCCGCCGACGGCGAGCTCGACGCTTATGCCTACTCAAGATTCGGATAAGGCCAAATTTTGAAGGGATGCTTAGGCAACCCTTGGGAAAGCTCATCCAAAACTTTAAAAGACTGTTTTGGCCGAAAATTGGAAGAGGCTGGAAGGGGGGAGAATCTAGAGAGTGAAGGAAGTGCTAGAGAGAGTTCCTAGAGGTTAGAAAAGTTTCAATATTGTGAGGAATTCTTCGAGAGATTGTAAGAGTGGAGGGAAAGTGAGAGATTTCTTCTTGTATTGTGAGGAATTCTTCGAGAGATTGTAAGAGTGGAGGGAAAGTGAGAGATTTCTTCCTCCTCCACTTCGAAGAAGAATTCTGTGTGCTGTAAAGAAAGAAAGAGATTCAGAGGAACTTCGAGGAGCAATATTATGAGGAATTCTTCGAGAAATTGTAAGAGTGGAGGGAAAGTGAGAGATTTCTTCCTCCTTGCTCGTTTCGAAGGGAATTGCTTGTGTTGTAAAGAAAGGAAGAGATTCAGAGGAACTTCAAGGAGTGTTCTTGGGGAGAAATTAGAATTTTGTGTGTTGTAAAGAAAGAAAGAGATTCAGAGGAACTTCGAGGAGTTTGCTTGTGGAGGAATAAATTCTGTGTGCTGTAAAGAAAGGAAGAGATTCAGAGGAACTTCGAGGAGAGTTCTTGGGGAGAAAGAGATTGTAAGAGTGGAGGGAAAGTGAGAGATTTCTTCCTCCTTGCTGCTTTGAAGAGGAAATGTGTGTTGTAAGGAAAGGAAGAGATTCAGAGGAACTTCGAGGAGTTTTCTTGGAGAGAAATATGTGCTGTAAAGAAAGGAAGAGATTTAGAGGAACTTCAAGGAGTTTGCTTGGGGAGAAATTAGAGATACTGTAAAGAAAGAAAGAGATTTAGAGGAACTTCGAGGAGTGTTCTTGGGGAGAACTTAGAGATTCTCCTTGCTACTTCGAAGAGGAATTCTGTGTGTTGTAAAGAAAGGAAGAGATTCAGAGGAACTTCCTTGCTACTTCAAAGAGGAATTTTGTGTGCTGTAAAGAAAGGAAGAGATTCAGAGGAACTTGGAGGAGTGTTCTTTGGGGAGAAATTAGAGATAAGTTATTTATTTGTTATAGTTTGTATGAATTTGTTTTTATATATGAATTTTGAGTTTTGTTGTGTTTTCCCCATGAGATCTGAGTAGTTTTCTCTATATTCTCCTTATCTCGAGATTTGTGAAATGGTGATTTGAATTGATGAAGTCATGAAAATGTTTAAGAAATTGTGATGATCTTTTCTCTTTGATCTTAATTTAATTTCAGAAATAAGAAAATATTTAAGAAATTGTGATGATCTTTTCACTTCGATCTTAATTGACTTTCAATCTGGTCAATTGATTTGTTAAAATATGTTGAGTTTTACAACTATAGTGAAGATTACATTCAAGATTCAGGGAGGTCAAAGCCCTTGGAAGTTGGGTGCAAATAAATTCGTGAAGATTACATCCAAGATTCAGGGAGGTCAAAGCCCTTGGAAGTTAGGTGCAAATAAATAAAGAAATAAAATTATCGGGAGTAGAATTGGAGATTTTAGAGTGACAGACTAAAATCCCCAATTCGGTCTAGTGAAGATTACATCCAAGATTCAGGGAGGTCAAAGCCCTTGGAAGTTGGGTGCAAATAAATAGGGAAGGATTACATCCAAGATTCAGGGAGGTTAAAGCCCTTGGAAGTTGGGTGCAAATAAATAGGGAAATGTTACATCCAAGATTCAGGGAGGTCAAAGCCTCAAAGCCCTCGGAAGTTGGGTGCAAATAAATAGGGAAATAATATTATCGGGCGTAGAATTGGAGATTTTAGATTAGAAGTTGGGTGCAAATAAATAGGGAAATAAAATTATCAGGCGTAGAATTGGAGATTTTAGAGGAAAGTTGGGTGCAAATAAATAGGGAAATAAAATTATCGGGCGTAGAATTGGAGATTTTAGAGTGAAAAGTTGGGTGCAAATAAATATGGAAAAAAAATTATCGAGCGTAGAATTGGAGATTTTAGAGTGACAGACTAAAATCCCCAATTTGGTGCAAATAAATAGGGAAATAAAAATTATCGAGCGTAGAATTGGAGATTTTAGAGTGGATATTAAAATCCCCAATTCGGTCCTATCGTTTGGGTGTTGAAGTGTAGATGTTAGCCCTACGGTGATGGGAATGTGGGAGCTCCGAAGTGAGAGTCGGTATCCTCCCAGCCTAGCCGCAGATTCAATAAACAAGCGTAGGATTAGTCAATATTCTTTATGTCTGGACCAAAGGGTAAAGAATAGGTATGCTTCTATTTGACAGAATATAAATTGAACTAATTCACTTTATCCATTCACTATAATTTCTTGACAAGGAGAATGATGCTTTCTTATATATTGAATATCGCAATTAAACCCTCATTAGTATCATTAGTTATTTAATAGTTATTAAAATTACATATTTATTTCAATTGCATATTAGTGACAGATAAGCAAATTGAACTTCGTTGTTGTGATTAAAGTATTGCTTTTCTAAAATCTTAGTTCGCAATTCTAAACCACTCCCTGTGGGATTGATATCCAGGACTCCATTAGAGCCCTATATTACTTGAGTGATACGTATACTTGCGTTGATAAGTGTGACTTTACAATTATTGAATATTTATTACGTCCATATTTATCTTATATTTTAAGCATATAAAAAGTCGCTGTGATATTCCATATAAATAACTGGCACTCCTTTAGGTTTCTAACTATTCAACATGATTATCAAGGCTAAATAAAACAATTTAAATTTCATTGTAGTATTTATTATCTTTTAGGATTAATAACTCAACCTTTGATTAATTTCCTTCTTCCATCCCTAAGAACATTCCATAGATGCTTAAATTAGTGTTATTTAAATCTCTTTTGCTAGCCTTGAATGTGTTTAAGGTGCTTTCAGAGGATTTAACCAATTTACTATTATTTAACTCTCTCCCTTGAAGATAACTTTAAAAGGAGTTTTCATTAAAGAATCATGGACAAGTTTTATCAGTTAAGTCCCACTTAGGCACCCTATTTTTTCTCTGTTTCTTTTCTTGAGTTTTTGTTATGCCAACCTCAAGCTTCTTCTCAGGGCTTTTTGCTTTTAGCTTTTTCTTTTTTTTTCTTTTTCTTTTTCTCATGAGAGTTACTATACCTAGTTAACAACTTTTGTTTCAACTTTAAAGAATGAAGTAGGGTAGTATTTCTTAAGCTACAAAACTTGACACTTGAAATTTTAATTTTCCCTCCCCAAGTTCTTTTTGGTGAAAATTTAAGACAACATTAATTTTTCAAAAATGAACTAATGAAAATATTAAAACATCTTGGTTTGTTTCTTAATATTTAAATTTCCCCTTTTAACAATCAATGGATTTCCTAAACTAAAGTTTGAAGTTGTTAAGTTCTGAATTTTTATTATTAACTTGTTAAAGTTAATATTTCCTAAATGAAATTTATCTTCTTTTACTAAATTGTGATAAGTAGTTTTAAACAAATCAGAATTCCTAACAGGAGTTGCCAAATTAAATTTAATCATCTAATAAGTTTTGAGAGTTCTTTTTAGGTTCGTATTAAGCTACAATATTTTTCCCCCAAAGTTGCTTTTTTCCAACATATGTACAACATGAAATAGTAGAAAGTAAAAAAAAAGAAAGAAAAGTGTAGGGAAAAACAATGCTTGCATAATTACATTTATTATAGAAAAATGTGTCTTTAAAATTTGAATTAATGCAAAAATCAGGAAATTGTTCCCAAATTAAGGGGTTCTAACTCATACCCCACTAGCACGGACAAACTACTCAGTAGAGAGACAAGAAGGAGAACTATTCCAAATGAAAATTTAAAGAAATTTTTCAAGCAAGTTTTAAAACACCTGTAGAAGGTAAAAAAAATTTCTCAACCCATCAGATAACACTTAGGTTGTTTTCCAAGACAACATTTAGTTTAACATCATAAGCTAGATGATGTCAAATCTACTACTAGGATGATTCTAACATCAAGATTTCCTTGGGACGTTTTTTCTCCTCCTAAGCACAACTTTAACCTTTGTTCATTTACTTTAAAAATATTGTTGCTTCTCTGGTCCTGAATGTCAACAGCTTCGAATGGGCACACTTTGATTATAGTGAATGGTCCTAACCGCCTGAACTTTGATTTTCTAAGAAATAATTTCATTAAAAAATTATACAACAAAACCTCTTTCTAGGTTGAAATTCTTTCTAATCAGCTTATGAACTGCCACTTTTTTTCATTTTCTCCATATAGATTTTTGCATCCTCATAAGTATTTTGTCTAATTTCTTCCAACTCATTCAACTTTATCAATCTCCTCTCTACCACATCTTTCAAGTTATCGTTCAATTCCTTAATTGCCTGATAGGCCTTATTTTCCAATTTTACTAGAAGATGACAGGCTTTTCTAAAAATTATCCAATACCATGATGAACTTATGGGTGTCTTAAAAGCAGTTCGAGACGTCCGTGTAACTTCATTCCTAAGTAACCAATCCTTTTTACTGAGATTAACTGTTTTCTCGAAGATCCTCTTGATTTCTCTGTTTGAGACATTGGCTAACCCATTAGTCTGAGAATGGTAAGAAGTAGAAACTTTATCAGTTATCTCAAAATTAGCTACTGATGTTTTTTTACAAAAATGACCGCCTCCATCACTAATAATCAACCTAGGTGTTCCAAATTGGATAAAAATATAATTCTTTAAAGTTTTCAAAACACTTTGAGTTTCATAATTAGGCAGTGCCACAACTTCAATCCAATTGGAGACATAGCATACTGCTACCAAAATTTAAGTTTTTCTTAAAGAAAATGTGAATGGTCTCATGAAGTCTATTCCTTAAACATCAAAGATAGTCACTTCCAAATTCACATTTAAGGGCAATGCATCTATCGTAGTAACATATTCATTCATATCCTTAAATAGAGTAAGCCAATAAAATCTACATTGCAAAATCTTAGTGGTAGTTCTAAAACTACCAAAATGCCCTCCAGATTACACACCTCCTAAGAATCTGGTCATTGCCTCTCCTAAAAAGGTATGGATCATTGCAATAATAGAATCTAGTTTCTAAAAACAAATTCCTTTGCTGAAAGTAATTCACACCCTAAGGGACGATCCTACTAATAATAAAGATTGTTATGTCAGCATACCACGAGGTGTGTTTCTCACATATGGAGAGGAGTTGCTCAACCAGAAAATTCTCATTTATGTCAATTAAATTCTTTAGAATCCTACAACTTGAGCCTAGAAAAGTGACTAGTTTTCTGGTTCTCAGTGCTTTTTTGATCGACAATCTCAATAGTAAGTTCTTGTATTAGAAGGACCATCAGATAAAGTGAGGCTTGAAATCCTTCGTAGCTTATAGATATTTGATAGCTATATGATCAGTGTATATCGTAACTTGCGTGCCTATCAGGTAGAATCTAAACTTATTGCATGCAAACACTACATCTAAAATTTTCTTCTTAGTAGTGGTGTGGTTCACTTGGACTTCATTGATGATTCTACTAACATAGTATATTGCATGAACAATCTTCTCTCCTTTGGCCTAACACTGTTCCTATGAAATAATCACTTGCTTCACACATTAACTTAAATTGCATGGTCCAATGAGTGCGATAATTATAGGGGATGTGTTTAATATGAATCTTAGAGTCTCAAATACAATTAGACAGGTCTTGTTAAAATTAAGTGACACATTTTTTTTTGCAATAAGTGTCATAAGGGCTTGGTAATCTTGGAAAAGTTCTTGATATATCTTTGATAGAATCTTGCATGCCCAAGAAAACTCCTAATCCCCTTTACCAACATGGGTGGTAGAAGTTTTTCAATTACCTAAATTTTGGCAAGATCTACCTCCATTCCTTTCTCAGAATCTTATGCTCCAGGATTATTCCTTTATTCATCATGAACTTACACTTTTCCCAATTTAACGCCAAATTTGTCTGCTCAAAATTTTGTAAGGCTTTAGCAAGATGCTTTAAACATGAGTCAAAAGAGTCTCCAAACACAAATAACTCATCCGTGAAGATTTCAATCCCAGCCTTAATCAGTTTGGAGAAGCTAGACATCATGAAGCACTGAAAAGTGGCTAGCGCATTGCACAATCCAAAAGACATCCTCCTAAATGCAAAGTTCCTGTAAGGGCTAGTGAATGTTTTCTTATCCTAATCTTGATGGGTGATGGGAATCTGGTGGTATCCTAAATAATCATTAAGACAGCAATAAGAAGGGTGCTCTGCAAGTCTAACCAACATTTGATCCAGAAATGGTAAGGAAAAGTGATCCTTTCTAGTGGTCGAGTTTAATTTTGCTATAGTTAAATCAAATCCTCCATCTGGTGACAGTCTTAATGGTTATCAATTTGTTCCTCTCAATACTATCACCTTCACGCCCCCTTGTGTACACAATGTATGGGACCAACCTAGGCACTATCTGAGATGGGGTAAATGATGTCTTATACCAAGTCATTTCAAATTTTCTTTTTTCACTACCTCTTTCATCATAGAGTTTAGTCTTCATTAGGAATAAGCTTTAGGTCCATGTCCTTCTTCCATCAAAATCTTTTGCATGAAATGGGAGGGCTTATACCTTTTATGTCAGTCATGATCCACCTAGAAGCTTTACTAAATGTCGTAAGCAACTTCAATAACTTTCATTCTTGTTCCCCACCAAGGGTTGATGAAATAATCACTATCAAGGTTGAGGGTTCTCTTATGTAGGCATACTTGAGATGGCTAGGCAGGGCCTTCAGATTTGACTCAAGAGCTTTCACATTGGATGACACAAGAGATTTGACATTGGTGGTGGTGTTTAAGAACTAAAAAATTTTCATAATTTTTCCCTAAGGGTTTAAGTTTTATCCTCAATCTCAATTGGCTCTACTTTGTCCTCATCCAAGTTATTCAATAATTGTTTATCCACTAGTTGTTCCACTATGTCAATCTTATGTGAATGATATTAACAAGGGCCGTGGGGGAAACTCATTGACTTCACGATATCAAAGTAGCTTCTTGATCATCACTCTAATGGTCAACTTTCCATCTTGAACATCAAGCATTTCCTTTCTTGTGGCTATAAAAGACCGACCAACAATTAAGTGTATTTACTTTTTTTTCTTCCATATTGAGTACCACAAAATCAGTAGGGAATATGAACTTATCCACCTTTACTAACACATTCTCACAAATTCTCATAGGGTATGCTAGGGATTGGTCAGCTAATTGTAAGGTCAGATTGGTTGCTTGCTCGCCTATGTCGGTGCTCTTTACTTGCTAACATCGTATTTCAAATATGGTTATATATTGAAGGCATAATGATGATAACTTCAAATCTCCATAATGTTGACAATCGTCGACCACCTTTGAACCTCATCACTTCCTACCACTAACCACCATACGCCATCAGCCACTATCCACGACCTTCTTAGCCATAAGTCAGTTTTTCCTAGCAAATAAATCTTTCTTGATGTTGTATACTTGCAAATACATTGTCTAGTGTAAAGTTATAACTTGGAGCTAAAAGATGGGGTCCAACTCCCAACTACGGTCTCCATAGCTGACTGTCGCTCTTTCAGCCACCAATTACAACCTTTGTGACTAATTACTACTAAAGTTATTTCAATCACAACCTATTACCTATGTGGTTCAACTAATGATATTGCAACTACAAATTATGACCTACATAACTAACAAGTACTATAAATTCAAATTTTTCCCTCTATTGTCAAATGATGTTATTGCAATCACCAACAATGGCCTGTGTGACTGACTAACGATACTATACTCATCAACTACAATCAATATGATCAACTACTATTGTTATCTTTAAACTATGGTTTCTGTGGCCAACTATTGTTATTGTAGTCAACAATTATAACATATATGTTAACTGACGATACAACAGTCACCAACAATGACATATGTGGGCAATTATTACTATTATTTATTCCAATCATGGACTTTGGGGCTAACTACTACCACTACAATGAGCAAATATGGCCTTTGTAGTCGACTACTACTAACACAAGTTTTAATTGCAGCCTCTCTGACCAATTGTCGCTATTATAGCCACTGATTATAGCATTTACGATCAACTACATTTGTACTTTAATAGCAAATACTATAGTTGAACTACTATTGTACATTTGTAATATCAACATTACAATTCAATTTTCCTTAATTCAGAGGAAGGGTGAACTTATATACTTACAAACACAAAGTGAATTACTTTGACTCAGCTACACTTCAAGATTTTTTCCCTTCTCAGGATTTTTGCATGTAAAAATTCTTGGTATCTCTTCTTGCTACTTTTATGATACTTGTGTATGTTGGATCTTCATACACCACTACAATGTTACTTTATGAATCTACAGTTGTAAATTTTCCAGCACACAACAAATATTTGTATAAGACCTTATGTACATATTCTTTTTTGAAAAAAATCAAAAAAACCTTAAACTTATTTCACTATCAATTAACTTCGAATACCAAAATTTTTTGATGTATATACAGTCAAATAAGTGGCAGTTCTTTTTCAAATTGTATATAACAACATAATAAATTTCAGCATCTAAAACTTTTTAATATGGCATATTTTAGCTTTTTTAATTTTCTTCGCCCTCCACCCTGCCAAATACAAACTTAATCTCTGCGTATCATCCAAGACATCACATAGATAGTCTGAGATCCAGATTAGATCCTTGAAGCAGCAATGCTGTTACCATAGATACATGTTAGTTCCAATAGATAATCAATGATTAACGTGTATCAACTGGACCAATAAGTTGCCAGGTGCAGTTACATAGAGCCAAGGAGTAGTAATGATAAAGTGTCCTTCGGTTGATTGATAGGCATTCGACAATACGCTTAGGTTAACCATTTTCTAAGGATTCAACTACTTAATCATTGTCAGCAAATTTAGTTGGGAAAAGAAAATGAAAGCTTGGTACATCATAGAAATGGATGGAGAACAAGTGGTAATAAAAGTAGCAGAGCCAGAAAATTTTATATGCATATCCATATCTAATATTTACATGGATGTTGCTTGAAAATTTTGATTCTGAGGCCTGGTAATTATTTTTAGTTTAGATCCTTGTTCTTGCGAAGAAGAAATTTTGGAAAAAACAAATGAAACAGCCCATCAGTTGTAATAACGCACGTAGAGCTATATGTAGAATGTCAATCTAAATGTCACCTTTTTTTTTGTTTTATTTCTTATCATTATTTTATTGTAAAGAACATATTTTAATATTTAAATTAATGCACGGCCCAACCCGACCCGGCTTGTCCAGAAATACGAACACAGATTTTGAGACTTTTGGTGATTGGGTTCATTCGGCGTTTCATGTTTCGAGATCGGCATCAAGCTCTCTTATGTTTGCTCTAAGGTTGGTTGTTTGGTATTTTCTACTCCCAAGATTTAGACTTCAGTATTTTTTTCCTTTTTCTGTTTAGTTTCTTTAACTTTATTTGCCGACATTTTCTCATTTTAGGGTTGACATGTCTATTTGTCTTCCAGCTTAACGACGAAGAATAGATTGGTAGGAATCAAAATACAACCTACGATAGCTGTGTGTGATGCAATAGTTGTCTTTTTGGTAAGTAAATTTGATGATATACTTGGAAATGTGAAATAATCATTATTTTTTTATTTTTTAATTGGTTTTTTTCCTAAATGAAGATTTTTTTTTCTTTTTTGCTTCTAGTGCATGCTCTTAAAATATAACGTTGTTATACTGATTGTACTGATTTACCTCAACATAACCAATACAACACGGTTTTATTGAAGAGATGCAACAATGTAAATATTGGTTAAAAATCTAGATAAAAAAAATTTCTAACATTTTTATTGTACAAACATATTGTATTAGTTGTACTGAGAGAACTCAGTTTAACCGGTACAACATAGTTGTATTGAAGTAAGACATGAATGTTGATTTTTGATTAAAATCTGAATAAAAAAAATAGATAGATAGATTGTTTGAATTAATTTTTTATTTTTGCTATTCCTCTTACCTACCATTGTCTAATTATTCTTCATGTACAACCAATTTGTAATTACTGTATTGAGGTAACTCATTACAACAGACACAAAATGTACAAGAATTTGCACGTTGTAACTGGCTAGATGACATCTAAAGGTTTTTGGAAGACCAATTTGATGGCATAATTGAGAAGTTAAGACTCCATAAACCTTTTGGCTATCTGAGCTGCTATGTCACTCTTTTGATGGTAATAATTTTTAGATATCATGTTTTTTTGGCATGATCCTCGTTCCTTACATGCTAATGTATTATATTTCATTGTGTTGCAGGAATGGTTTTTGTGCATACTAATATTATTTTCCCTATAATGCCACAAACAAGACCCCTTATAATGTGGTGGTCAAAGACAGTGACAATGTAAAATAAGATCTGTAATGCTTTTATTTCAGAGCTGCCAGATGATCAAATAAAACTAATATAAAAAAGTATGCTATTTCATCTTTATAAAAATGAATAAGGACAAAATAAATAAGAAATTTATCTATTTTTTATAGGTTTATGATTATTTTTGGAATATGATTATGAAAGATTCAACATTAATTTCTGGCCCTTACAATGTACTTCGCTCGCCAGCAGCCACCTCTTCTCCCTCGCCAAGAGATCGATAAATTCTACTTTTGAAATCTGCACTAGTGGCCACAAATGAAGCTACTCATAGCCATGCACATATTCCTTCAAACACTGAAAATTATAAATTGATTATGTATATTAAGCAAAGTTTTATAGCTTTTGAAGCCTCAATAAATAATAATCTCAGGCAGACTGAGATTCCTTTGAGTAGCAAGAGCAAAGAGATATTTAGAATTTTTAATGGGGTTGGGTTTCACCACTAATCCTCTAGGATAGTTAATAGAAAAGTACTATGGATAGGTTCTAGGTTTCTAAGGAAGAAAGACCAGACCTCAACAAAAGTGAGGTCAACACCACCTAGACAGGTTTTCAAGCCGGTTTCTCATGGATTAGATTCGGAGCAAGGACCTTCATACCAGTGGTTTGTACGTCAACCCCACTCCCCATCTCATGATGGAGTGACATCAAGTTAGACTAATTATCTGCTTTCTCCAGTCTTTGTTTCTCTTGGAGCACTTGTTTAAACCACTTTTCTCCATCCAATCGACTCCCTCCTTTAGGTCAATTTAGCTCTTTCCCACGATCGGACAGCTGTTATCCCCCNTTTTGAGTAGCAAGAGCAAAAAGATATTTAGAATTTTTAATGGGGTTGGGTTTCACCACTAGTCCTCTAGGATAATTAATAGAAAAGTACTATGGATAGGTTCTAGGCTTCTAAGGAAGAAAGACCATACCTCAACAAAAGTGAGGTCAACACCACCTAGACAGGTTTTCAAGCCGGTTTCTCATGGATTAGATTCGGAGCAAGGACCGTCGTACCAGTGGTTTGTACGTCAACCCCACTCCCCATCTCATGATGGAGTGACATCAAGTCAGACTACTCATCTGCTTTCTCCAATCTTTGTTTCTCTTGGAACACTTGTTTAAACCACTATTCTCCATCCAATCGACTCCCTCCTTTAGGTCAATTTAGCTCTTTCCCACGATCGGACAGCTGTTATCCCCCGACCTCTTTTATTATGGATTGACCACTCTCTGATTTCTTTTTCTCCATGACATCCTTATGAGGGGAGAATTTTTTAGTCTAAATACTTTCACCATTGACGCCTCATTTATAGATTACTTTTAGCTACTCTCCATAACTTTCTCTTGTTAACAACTAACTGAAGGACTGAAAATTTGAAAGGGGTGATGGAGAAGTGCTGATCTTGCTTTAATTAAAGACACTACTAATACAAAAATCTATGAAGTTCAATATTTCAAGGTACTTATAAAGTTAAAAATAAGTCAACTTTAATATTTAATTATCTTATTCTTATTACAGATATTATTTTATACAAGTAAGAGAATCGATGAACTAAATATGTACATCCAAAATCTGACCACACAAATCTTGAGAAAATCCAACATGTCTCAATTATGAATTCCCAAGAACAAGTGTATTGGAAATGTCAAAAGATAAAAACACTAAGCATCGCTTCCTTCAGTCAGAACACCTAATCCACTGAATAGAAGCATAGGAAAATGAATGAGTAAAAGGCTCCTCATGTGAATGGCGATAGATTAAAACCAACTCCCTCACATGATTCTAGAATTCTTCCCAATTATGACAAAAAGGCACCTCACATAACACATTTCTAATTTTTTGAGAAGACCCTTCATCAAATTAGATCTACCCCTCAAACTACGATTGTACACCTTCTTCATGAAGGCCCCCATTAAGAGTCGACCGAATGTATGTTGGACGAGCAAAGGTTTTCAGCCAACCAAATCACAAGATTAACAACTCATCAAATGCCCCTCCTCTTTAAACGGTTATGAATACAAAATAGTGTCAATGATATTTATGAATATGGGAGTCGGTTACAAATGTGAAAAGATGTAATAAAACTAAATCTACACTCTTAAAACTTGTGTTACTATGCATTTTTTCCCTATATTATTCTCTCTCTTTGTTTCTTGCGTCCGGACAACATTCTATACCTTAAGAGTGATCCAAAGGGCATATTTGGATTCAACAATAGGGAAAGGGTAGTAAGTATGAATATTTTCAACTAAACGAGCCTATCTTAGATGAATGAAAGTTCAAAAGTAAGTAAAGGTGGTTAAGGTTACGCTAAAGATGTCAAAATGTCAAAAGAAATATTGTTTTGAGCTACCTAGACTTGTTATTAGCATTCTTCCCTCTGTAGAGTAATAGTGTTGTGGTTGGAGATAACAGAAGTGCCCTAAAACTGCCTCTTTTATCTCCTTAGTGCAAAAACATTGAAAAGCCCAAAGGGAAAAATCTCATGTAATCTGCTTAAAAGTAGATAATCAGACATTAAAATGAAATACAAGCTTTACCTTTATCTTATTTTTCTTGTAACAATCTTTTCACCTAACAAAATCACTTTGCTTTCTCTTCCTTTAGTTTTTGAGTTATCCTCTACAATCTATGAAAGAAGAGAGAGCAAATCAAAACACAAAAGTGGAGATTCTTGGTGAGTTAGAATTAATCTAATTGAAGAATAACAACGATCCACGTTACCCAAAGAGTGGTTGGGATCACTGTCAGCTTTTTGTGTTTTTGAATTTCTTTTATTTTAGTTTATATTTTGATTTAAATAAAAATAATTTGATATGTTATAATAATATTAGTTGTTTTTTAAAACACTTGAACTAACTTTTATATATTTTGAGTGTTTTTTAGAAAAAAATAATAACATGCAAAAAAAATACACTAAATAAAATAGTTTTTAAATTAATAAAAAAAAACCAGAAGATAAAACAAACCCTAGGGATCGTTTAGGATCACTTTTATGTTTGTTTACTTTGTTTAGGTTTTCTTTTCTGAAACAAAATATGATTGAAATATTTGATTAATATATAATTATTTTTAAAAATGCACAAAACATGTAAAATTGATTTCATTGTTTTCAAGAAAAAAAATGTTGATTTGCTTTAAGAAATTATAAATAATAATACATAAAACACACTGAATAAACATATTTTAATATAATGAAAAAATAAAAAAACTAGAAAAAAAGCAGATTTGACCCCAAACAAGCCATAAATTACTCAAAGTACATGTGTTATTTTAGTTTCACTCCTAATACATATTAGCTTAATTTTGTAGCACATCCATACCCCATCATAAAAATTTTCAATCTATTCTGTGATAAAAATTTTCTCAACTACATTGAATTTGTATTTTATTTTAGCCATAGTACTTATAGTTCCTAAAATTCCTTTTGTTAGCCATAATACTTTTAAATCCAATCGTAATTTCAAATTAAATTTATGGTCCGTTTGGGGCATCTTATAAGTGCGGGCGGCTTTTTCAAAACGCCGTCGTACCGTTTGGTTCGCACGTTTCGCCAGCTTATTCAAAATTGCGTTTGAGTTTCTACACTAAACGCAGGCCGCAGGTCGGCGGCCGGCCCGCGGGCCGCATTTCAAGATAAGCAGTTTATCCTAAAACGTAACCAAACGGATCCTTAGATATTACTTTAAAAATGACAAATTATTAACAATTGTTATTAACAAATTGGATACTGGTTATGAATTTATAAATTGATTGACAAGACGAATAATTGCTTTATTATGCATTATTTTTTCTAGGATTTATCCCATGGCCTAATAATTTATGTCTGGATAAAACGGGAAACTCATTAATTTTTGGAATTTTGGAAACACATTCCCACTTTTGATCATCAATTATTCTCGCAAGGAGAGAGTGATTCCACGTCTATTTTGTGACCGTATCTTTGTTATAGCTAGAAATATAATCAATAGGAAAAATTTGTCTATAATGATTAAATTATGTGTTCCTACTCTATTTTTCAACAAATCTATGCAAAAAATGGAAGCAAATTTCATGTTGCTCTCCTTTCATACATTTAGAACAAAAATGTGTTGGCACCAATCTCGAGATAATCTAATGGACCACGATCAAAAGTGATATATTGAGGATCCTTTTGCCCAAAAAACTACAAGATCTCACAAATTTGATCGACCTAAGGCCAACCCAGCCTACCTTAGGGCTGCCAGCCTGACCAAAACCACCCAAGCCAACAGGGGAAAAGCATCTACTTTGATGACAACCAGACGAAGGTCTAGCACCTCCAACAATCTAACAATATCAATGCAAAGCTCTCTCAAAAACTCCCTCAAAATTCACCAGAAGATCGCCAAAGAANAAACTAACTTTTATATATTTTGAGTGTTTTTTTTTTAAATAATAACATGCAAAAAAATACACTAAAAATAATAGTTTTTAAAATAAAAGCAAAAAAAAAAAAAAACAAAACAAAAACAGAAGATAAAACAAACCCTTAGGGATGTTTTACTCCTAATACATATGACCAGACAACCACATAAAATAAATCATGTCATTTAATGGAATAAAAACCTTTAAATAAGCACTTCATGAAACATGACATACGTATCTATATATTCTAAAGAATTGTACATGTCTTCGATGAACATATTAGCTTAAATTTGTTGCACATCCATACCCCATCATAAAATTTTCTCAACTACATTGAATTTGTATTTTATTTTAGCCATAGTACTTATAGTTCCTAAAATTCCTTTTNCAAACTGCCTCTTTTATCTCCTTAATGCAAAAACATTGAAAAGCCCAAAGGGAAAAATCTCATGTAATCTGCCTAAAAGTAGATAATCAGACATTAAAATGAAATACAAGCTTTACCTTTATCTTATTTTTCTTGTAACAAGCTTTTCACCTAACAAAATCACTTTGCTTTCTCTTCCTTTAGTTTTTGAGTTATCCTCTAGAAGCTATGAAAGAAGAGAGAGCAAATCAATACACAAAAGTGGAAATTGTTGGCGAGTTATAAGAATTGATCTACTTACTTGAAGATTAACAACCCATGATACCCAAAGAGTGGTAGGGATCACGGTCAAATTTTTGTGTTTCTTAATTTGTTTTATTTTAGTTTATGTTTTGATTTAAATAAAAATAATATGATATTTTATAATAATATTAGTTATTTTTTAAAACNTTAATCCACTGAATAGAATCATAGGAAAATGAATGAGTAAAAGGCTCCTCATGTGAAGGGCGGTAGATTAAAACCAACTCCCTCACATGATTCTAGAATTCTTCCCAATTATGACAAAAAGGCACCTCACAGAACACATTTCTAATTTTTTGAGGAGACCCTTCATCAAATTAGAGCTACCCCTCAAATTACGGTTGTACTCCTTCTTCATGAAGGCCCCCATTAAGAGTCGACTGAATGTATGTTGGACGAGCAAAGATTTTCAGCCAACCAAATCACAAGATTAACAACTCATCAAATGCCCCTCTTCTTTAAACGGTTATGAATACAAAATAGTGTCAATGATACTTATGAATATGGGAGTCGGTTACAAATGTGAAAAGATGTAATAAAACTAAATTTACACTCTTAAAACTTGTGTTACTATGCATTTTTTTTCCTATATTATTCTCTCTCTTTGTTTCTTGCGTCCGGACAACATTCTATACCTTAAGAGTGATCCAAAGGGCATATTTGGATTCAACAATAGGGAAAGGGTAGTAAGTATGAATATTTTCAACTAAACGAGCCTATCTTAGATGAATGAAAGTTCAAAAGTAAGTAAAGG
>JXCR01005780.1:0-21829 GCA_002079205.1 Phalaenopsis hybrid cultivar
ATGATTTAGCTGATTTAATCAAGTGTTTACACAAAAATTGGAAATTAGATTAAATAGGCAATGTCTTATAGTTCAAGGACTTGTGCAATCTAAAACGAGTTTTAAATGTTCTGTTTGAATTTTGAAATTCAAAATTTGAAATACTGTGAGATTGTGATTAGCTCAAATCAAGTTCGAGTCGAACCTAGGTTGAGCCAGGCCCGCATCCTGCTAAAAATGCGCATTAATTTCCGCGTTATTGATGCGTGCACGTAGCCCTAGCAATACGGGTGTCTTTCCTAGCTAAAGTTGACGTTTCGGAGACGTCGGTACGGTCTGTTTCGTCATCCAGGGTCGTCCGGACAAATTTGCCGGCGGTCGGACTAAAAAAATGTCAACCTCGTGTGTGGTGTAGCGAGTGGGTGAATTGTGGCGTTCGCGAATATTCGAGTCATGGCGGGTTCACCTATGGCCGTCTGATCTTATGGGAACTCATTTTCGGCCCTCTGCATGTTAATCCTTAGCCCTCGCAACTAAGAGTGAGTGTTTGGGACTACTCATGCAAGGTCTACACAAAAATGAGTCAAAATGTGGCTCAAAGTTCTATGGGAGGTGGGCTTCATTACTAGTCCGCTAGGATGGTCAATAAGAAACTCCTAAAGCTAGATCCTGAGTTTTATGAGTAAGAAACTAAGACCTCACTAAAAATGAGGTCAACACCTAGCAAGAAATGTAGAGCAACACGTCAGACAGTGCAAGATTTGTCATATGACAAAAACCAGGAGCAGGATGCACGGTTCTGCACCCCCATGGACTTTATGGTGGAACTTCCGAGGACACAGTCGAAAAGGATTCATTCATGATCATGGTGGATCGATTCTCTAAGATGATACAATTCGTACGATACCATAAGAACCTGGATACCTAGCATGTCGCTGACTTGTATTTCATAGAAATTGTGAAACTGCATACAATGCCCAAGACCATCACGTCGAACATGGACGTCAAATTTCTGAGCCACTTATAGAGAACTCTGTGGGAAAAACTCAGCACCAATCTCCAATTGAATTTTATAGCTCACCCACACACGGACGACCAAACAGATGCAGTAAACATGAGCCTTGACAATTTGCTAAGATGCTTTGTGGAAAAGAATCTCAAGCAATGGCACTTGATTCTAGGTTAGGCCGAGTTTGCGAACAACATAATGTGATTCAAACTACAGGTCACATCCCATTTGAGATCATGTACTGGCGCAATTCGCTCACCCCACTTGAATTAGTACCACTCCTGCCGACGTTAGAGATTAGTCAGGATGCTGAGAAACAGATGAACGAGATTTAAAAATTTCACGAAGAAGTCGGTAAAGAAATCACTAAGCAGAATCGCAAGTACCAGACACAGGAGAACAAGACAAGGAAGAACGAGATCTAGTGTAGATCGAACTGAAGAAAGAGAGAATCCAAATAGGAATATTAGGAAAACTCAAAACCATAGTAGATGAACATTTCAGAAAATAAAAGTTGAATGATAATGCCAACAAGATCGACCTGACAGAAGACTACAATATTATGGCCACATTCAATGTCACGAACTTGACACAGTACTACAACGACCCAGAAGCTCGACAGAAGAATTTGAAGCTCCCACAACCCTGGGAGACTGACGCAATGCTTGGTCTGCTGAATCGACCAGGCCAACCTGTTCAGCTGAGGGCTCGATTCAACCCCTACTGGACCGTTCAGTAATTCAAAGGGCAGAAACTACCACCCCCTTTCCCCCCTTATTTATTTCTTTTTTCTTTCCTTTTGATCTATATATGTGTTTTCTGAGTTCTTTAGGGTTCAGTTTTGTATTTCCTGATTTCAGAGCTCTTGCCGCCAGACATCTCTTTCCTTATTAAGGCTATATCCGAGGACAAGTGGTGCTCCAGTTATATCCTTCTTAAATGTAGTGATTATCTCATCAATCCCTTACATTCCAACACCTGCCTAGTTGTCTTCCAACGTCCCTACACCTTCCATGTTGTTGCACAATGTCCTTGCATCATCCTTGTTGTCGACCATCCTCTCCTGCACCCATCCAATTGTTGCTTAGCATCCCAACAACCTTCCCATGACTAGCCAGCCTCTCCCGCACCCATCCAGGCGCCGCTCAGTGTCCTAGCATCCCGCAAATTGCCGACCCACCTTTAATACACCCTTCTAGTTGCCACCCTACTCTCCCTCTTCCTTTCATGTTGTCGTCCTTACTTCCTTACTTGTTCCCGCTTGTTGCCCAACCTCCTAGCACCCCCTCCTGCTGCCACCCCTTGCATATCCTCAACCTAATTGTGACCTTAGCATCACATCCCATTCCCACCTGCTGGCCAGTCGGAAGTCATCCTCGTCACTCTCGCCAAAGAGACCCGATTATAGTCGTGTCATTTATTTCCAATTTTATAAACCCTTTTGTTTCTTTCTAAATTTCAGCAATAATAATTGTATTTTCTTACTTTCGGATTATTTCTAGTATCAATGTTGTTCCAACCACCCAAAATCATTCCGGTATCACCTTGTTGTTGTTACATTCAACCACTTCCCTGCAGACTAGCAGTTGTTCCCACCATCCAAAACCGCCACTAGCTGATGTTTCTTCGTTATTTAGCCAACTTACCCTCTTGCGGCTATCCAGGACAGCAAGTACCTACTACTTTCTTGCTGTCCCGCACCTCTGCTCCACTTAATCTCCTTGCCGCCACTTGTCCAAACCCTTACATTCACCATCTACACCCTATAACCACCTTAGTGGTGTGTGTGTCGTGTTGTTTGTTATTTCCCATTCTCATGTGTGGTTGTAAGCGCCTATTAGCTTTTTCAGCAATAATATTTGCTTTCTTATTATAATTTGAGTTAACTCTGATATCCTTCTGTATCAAAACTAGCCTAACACTAATCCTATCTTAGGGTTCCTAGCATCAACATCTATCCTGTCTTATCTTCACACAAAATTTTTCTTTTCTACCCTACATTACTCCTACACACTGCTTTTCACCTACCCACCCCCAAACCCTAATCGTGTCACCGTGGAGGCAATTGTCAAAGCCTGATCAAGGGTTTACCATGAAAGAGTTACAATGACAGCTCCACTGAGTGCTACAACGGCTCGATGATATTGAGGAAATGACCCATGGAGAGTTTTCGATAGCGAGATCCGAAAAGGAAGGAGGAATACCTGAATCCCTTTCGTAGCGATGATTTCAATAGAGAAGAAAACAAACCACAATGCTTTAGGATACAGTATCAGAGGAGGCCGAGAGATAACGTGTCTATTAAATGATGTAGAAATGAAGTGTCTATTAGAGAATATATAGATGAAATGTATGTTGGAATACAGAGGTAAAGTGTTTGCCGAAGAATATAGACACAAGAGTAAAAGTGGACATACCGGATTTTGAGGGGAGAATGAATCTGAATAATTTCATAGAGTGGTCGCAGACCGTCGAGATGGTCTTTGAATACAAGGTGTCAAATTACCGAAAGTGTAAGTAGATGCTATCAAGTTGAAGAAGAGCACCTCATTGTGGGGGAGAGCCTGAAGAGGGAAAGAATTAAATAAGAACGAAGTAAGATTACTCTTTGGAAGAAGATGAAGAGAACATTGCAGTGAAAGTACCTACCCTCACACTATTGTCAGAATCTTTGCTTAAGGCTCCACTACCTACAACAGAGGGACTTATCGGTGGAAGAGTATACATCAGAGTTTATGCATCTTGAGTTGAAATGTGAGCTGACGAAGTCAAAGGAGCACGCGATAACCAGGTATTTAGGAGGCCTAAAGCCCTCTAACGGTAAAGTAGAACGGCTACAGTCTTGCTGGTCTTTGAGTGACATTCATATATTAGCACTAAACGTGGAGAGATAGCAATAGCAGAGCAGGTATCCATCGTCATCAGACAGTCACCCACAGTTAAAAATATCAATAGGATCATCATATGACAGTTGAGAAATCAAGTCAGGAAAATAATAGAGCTACCCAGGGTGAGATGAAATCTAAGAAAAGCAGCGCCCCCACAACTCTCCAAGTCAGGATATGCTTCATATGCTATGGTTTTCGACACATCTCTTTTAGTTGTCCGATGAGCCGAGTTGTGTCCTTCATCGGGCAAGGTGCAGTGGAGGAAATGAGTGACGAAGAGGAAGCTAAAGAATAGGGTCAAGGGCGTCAGCTTCCATCAGATGAGGGCTAGATGTTGGTGGTTCGACAGGTCCTTCAGGCTCAGGCTATGAGGGAGCAGCAGTGGTTTCGCCACAATACATTCTACACCCATTGCACTACTAAGAGAAAGATATAGTCTCATCATTGTTGAAGAAAGTAGCAAGAATGTGTCATCTATACATATGATACACAATTTAAGTCTCATGACTCAGAGGCACTCCCAATCATACCCGCCATGCTGCCACCTGCACAAGCCCTTACAGCCTCCCCACCACTCTAGCAATGTGTGTGTCGTGTTGCTTGTTGTTTCTTCCAGTTTTCGTATATGGTTGTAACGTCTATTGGCTTTTTCAATAATAATTATTGCTTTTCTTATTGTGGTTTAGATTAATTCTGGTATCAGAGAAGCGTCGCAACAATTCATCAAGCTAAGAAGAACCGCCTCAAGTTTGGGGCAAAGCTTCATTAAGAATTGATTGTTTTTGCTTTCTTCCTGAACTTCTCTTACTGCTAAAATAGATTCATAAGGTACGTTTGAATATATTATATCAACTACTTTTATCATAAGTTTTGAAGCCAGAAAAATTAATACTAAGTTGAGAGGACTCCATCAAAGTAATTCAATCTAATATTCTAATTGACAACACTTAATTGCAATACCTTGATTGTCAACTTTTCATAAATATTCCCCAAGATCTTTAATCATTTTATATGCATCAAATTGAGAACAATTGTAAGATTAAAAGATCTGAAGATCCAAATCATATCCCTGTCAATCAACATTTTGATTATTTAAATTTAATTTAATATAAAAGGTATGTATTTTTTTTTAATTTTAAAAATATTGGTGTTTTAATTTTTTAAAAAATGAGACCGAGTTGATCTCATTAGTTTAGTAGTTTGCATAATCATGTCTGATATCGCGAATACTACACATTCTCGAAAGATATGTATACCTCGACAATAAATCCAATCTTGCAAAACAAGAAATTTATGACATTTGTTTGGTCTGCAAATCTTTTATGTGTGACGGACAAGTTCCCCTATCTAATATAAAGATTAGGTAGGGTTTATTTTACCTGAGTTTCAAGTTCCTTATAGAGGCAAACCCCTATAGTTAATTACATCTCAACTGACTGAGATCACTTGAGAAAACACTCGATAATGATCAAAGATATTAGTCTTCAAGAATTCAAAGTTTAGGTTTTCATGGTATGACATGTAAAATCAATTGAGAGTGGTTCAAGTAGGAACAATTATTTTCAGGAGTCGAATGAAGGAAACGGTAGAGAACGTCAAAGATCTTAAGGAGTTCCTCAGTGACTTCCCAAACTACCTTACTGGGGGCTGCGTTTTGGAGACGGTGTTATTTAAGTGTTTAATTCTGCCAATTTTATTTTTTGAGACTTATATTTGCATGATATCTGATTATGCAAATAACCCACAGAGATAGGGGGTTCACGTCATACCCGAAGACAACCTCGGAACCTAAGGTGTGTTAGGACTTACGTTGCGCAATATTGTTTCATAGAAGCCTAAAGATAAGTTGAGGATTTATGTCGTGCTAGACGGACTACCTCGAAGTCCTATGGCTTGTTATTTAAACTAAGAAACAAACTCATTTGCTCCTTGAAGATGTCCTTCTGTAGACCTTCGTCGTGCTGCCCACGACATATGTTGCAAGCTCCTTATTGAAGTAGCAGTCTTAAGATCTAAGGATCAAAAGGTTTTATCAAGTATGTTTCAATGTTTTGGGTTTTGTTGTTGTTATTGTTGTTTTGATTTTGCATGTGAAGTAAAGAAGTTCAGGAAAGGAAATATTGTGAAGTAAATAAAGGAATTACAATGCATAAAATAAAATGCATACTTGGGCTTCTGCTGCCGATGCATGATTAGTTCATAAAGCATAATATAATTTGCAATGAATTTAAATAAATTGCAGAAAAAAAAAAGAAAAAACAGAAATTATTGTGTAAAAAACAGTAAAACGAGTCGCGACACGAACAGACAAAGCAAAATCCGTGATCACATATGGAAGACCAAGACTAGGTACAAAACATCGGTAAAGATGGGGGCTCGGAGCTGGACTGTGTGTTTCCCGACCTTGTACAAGAGCTACTAACCCGACAATCTACGGAGGGCAGTCCTTAACTTCGATCCAAATGACTAATCATGGACCTTTATAAGTTTTCATAAAAACATTTTGATTTTCATACAAAAGTTGTTTAAGTTTTTTATGCAGAATTTTTTTTAACAAGAAAAAGAGATTTTATTTTATTTTTGTAAATATTTTGTAAAGTACTGCAGTTCACAGGCTAGTCACTCTAATCGATATAGGACTGCTAACACCCTAAAAGCGTCGGGGGCAATAATCTCACCAAGGTCAGCGAATTGAGAAGATACCCTCATAGAGATCTTTAAATCTTCCTGAATTATAGATAATCCCTTATGAGAATTTTTTTGAAACAAACCAACATTAGTTCATCTAGCCGCGCCTTGGAGATCCTCAAGAGATCTTTAAAAAGAAAAATTGACGACTGCTTTAGCTCATTGGTTCTGATACATAAAATATACCATAAAATTACTATAGTTTTATTCTATCCTCGATCCATATTTATACAAACCAAGGAGGTGGCATTCATAAGAAAACGGATTAATGAGGTGGCATGCAAGGAGCCGACTTATCTATAATTCAGGAAGTTTAATTTCATTAGCACGAATCTGTGATGGCATGTAAGGAGCTGATCTAACCATAATTCATGGAGAAAATTTTTTAGTTACTTATAAAGGTTGATAGATTACTGATTGTTCATTTATACGTAATTTGGAAAACGCAAGCCAAACAGATTGCTCTAATTTTATTCCAGTTAAACGGTTGTCAGTATTCCTTGAGCCACAAACTTCTGGCTTAAGAAAACCCAGTAGCATATCCTTCAAACAAACAAAATATTAATACTTAAATGAAAATATGCCCCAAATTTTCTGGCTTAAGTACACAGTTTACGACTACAGATATCATTGTTCCAACCAACCGAATTCTCCCAAGAACTATGTTATTCCATAAATAGAAGTGCTTTATTTAAGAGCAGCAAAGTTATGGGAACAAATCCAGGCTGATTGTTGGAAAACTCCAGGTAAATATATGCCACTTCCACAATGCTTCTTAAATGTCCTTCCAGCCATAAAAGTATTGAATACAGCTGAATAAATTAAGCCCATGTAGCACCGACACTTCTAAAAATATGATGTACTCATGTCGGACATGTATTGGACACCGACACACCTTCATACTTCTCCGACATTACAAAATATATGTTTGAACTTTTTTTAGGCCCGAACACGTTCGAGGACACACCTCAACACGACATCAGACAATAGTTTAACACGATTTCGAGAAAATGAGAAACGAAAATTAGAAAATTATAAATATAAGTATAGCTTTAGTTATTCCTGGTAATCGAAACCGCCCCATTTCTCATCATGTTGAAGACACCTCTAGCATCCGGGCATTAGTAATTTCTTCTTTGTAATCATAGGATTTTTTAAATTTTAATAGATAAGTTGGATTATAAGCTCGATAAATTCTTTTGAAACATATTATATCTAATTTTAAAAATTCATTTTCATAAATATATAGTTTTATAATATAAATTAAATTTGTGAATTTAAATTTTATTCATGCATGATTTGTGTTGTGATATTTTTAATAAAAACTAATGAAAAAATATATATTTTATATTAATAATCAATAAAATATAAAAAAGTGTCTATGACATATCGTGTCCTATATTTTCAACAATGTTGTGTTCTCATATCGTGTCATTCTATGTCCCCGTGTTTGTGTCAATGCTTCATAGGATTAAGCCAACATTTCAATATTTCAAACTAATCCATGAATTTCTAAGATAACTAAAAGACTAACTGAGGGAAAAAAAATCATGAATGGTCTTGAAATTTCAAGTTTCAACCCATGTAATCCTTCTAAAGTTATTGCAGTAATAGCAATCATTTTACTATGGAATGAAGAAAGGGTACAACAACAAGCCTTTATCCCACTAAATGGGATCAGCCACATGAATCATGTTTTTTCATTGCGTCGTATTGAGCGTGATATTTTTATTTTATTCTAATAGATTAAGATTATTTTTTATACAATATGCTCAAGTCTTTCTAGGTTTACTTTTGCCTTTCTTCACATAAGTCAAATCTAAAATATCTAATCTCCTAACTAGATCATCAGATGGTCGACGTTTAATGTGACCAAACCATCTAAGACGACTCTCTCTAATCTTGTCTGTCATTGGAGCTACACCAATCCTTTCACGAATACATTCGTTTCGCATTTTGTCTCTAAGTGTCAAGCCACTCATCCACCCAAGCAATCTCATCTCAGCAACACTTAATTTTATGTTTCTCTTCTAAAGGCCAACATTCTACGACATAAAGCATTGCATGTCTCACCAACATCTTATAAAATTTCTCTTTTAAATCTAAGCGGTACTTTTCTATCACACAATAGGCCTAATGCATTCCTCCACTTCAACCAAACAACTTAAATTCTAGTAATAACATCCCGTCTATATCACCATCACTTTGAACAATGGACCTGACATATCTAAAACTTCACACCTTTGTGACAAATAAATTCACAAAAATAGATATTACAAGAAATAACCTGTAAAACATGAGCCGCATATTTTTGAGCTGCGGCACCTTGCTCAGCAGATATCCGTGCATCTTCAGCAACCTTCTGTTCTTGTTCCATCCTCATCAAGACCTGCACAAGGAACAAGTAGATAAGTTATAAATAAAACAGATTAAAGATATCATTATGAACTACCAGTAAGGAAGGAAAGAAGACAAAAAATAGTGACAAGACCTGAATCATGACACGCTCCCGTTCCTGCTTGTCAGTAAGAACCTGATGCAGCTCAGACACCTCTTTCTCCAAGTATTCAACCTATTAGTTAAATATATGCACCGAAGGTCATGGAACTTAAGATTTAAAACATATACAAACTTTCTTACATTTAAAGCTGATAATTTTGTTTGAATCTCGAACCCCGCTTAAAAATCGCTTGAATGTTACTTAAAATCAAATGCGATTTGTTTTAACTCAAGGAGAACTTCATCAAAATTAATTCGATTCAACTTGAAATCAGCACAGAACATGTACAAATATGCATGCATATGTTTCTTCACAAATACCTAAATACATACATATACTATAAACATTAAACTATTTAAATAGATTTATATTTCATGCATAGATAATAATGCTATACAAAAATTTAATAGAAAATATTAAGAGTACTATAAAGGATTTTCTAAGATTTTTTTTAATATAAGCTTGGTCCAGAGCTGTTGAAATTTCAATTCAAAATCCATTATTTTCAACTCATTAAAACTTAACTTTAGCCAAAATTGAAATTTTAGAGTTTAAGCCATGGCCAGCTCGCTTCAATTAACTATCTGCCTTTAATATCGGAGTTAATTGAAATGAAAATAGATAAACAAGTATTATTACTGAAAAAGTCAAAATAGACGGTTACAACAAAACACAAACTGAAATGGCAATACCACGACGCAAGACACGTTGTTAGAGTGGATTTCGAGTGGTGGTGGTGGCTGTGAGGGGCTTGAAAAAAACGCGGCAGGCGGCAAGGTAGGGATGGTGCGAGACAGCGGGAAAATAGTGGCAATACAGTGAAAGGGGATGGAAATATCGGTTGATGAGATTGGGACAGAAAGGACTGCAAGTGTGCTGGCAAGCAGAGCAGCAAGTTGCGGTGGGGAAGGCTGGAACAGCCAAAGGCCCTTAAGAAAACAGCAGGTTTGCTGTTTTTGAGATGAGGCAGCAAGGGGGAAGGGGCCACGGCCACGAGGCAGCAAACTGGACTGATGGAAACAGGTGACGGGAGGCTGGACTGAAGGATTAACAGCAAAGATTGTCGTCTCGGGCAGCTGCAGCAGCGGAGGAAGATGGCAGCAACAAAAGGGGCAAAGCAGGGGAGTACAGCATAGCAAGGGGTGTCTGTCCGAGCAGTGGCGGCAAGCAAGGACTGAAATTAGAAAACTGTAGAGAAAAACAGCAAACAAGTGCTGTTGAGTGGCAGCTGCGGCGATGGAGGACGAACGGGAATGTCGTGGGGAAAATGCAAAAGGAGATGAGAAAGAAAATCACCATCTCGGAAGAGAGATACAGCCGCAGCACCACTGAAACCTTCGGAAACAACCCTCAATGGGAAAAAAGAAACACCGGCGGCAATCTCAAACGAACTCATGCAAAACCTAACCCTAGACTCCTACAAAATAAATATATAAAAATAGGATAACTAGGAGTGGCCCAAAAAAACTGGCCGACTCCACTCTCGTGCAAAAACTTGGACTGGCTCGGTCCACGCAAGCAGGCAACATTCCGCGGGACACGATAGTGTATCAAGGCTCATGGTACAATAACAAGACTTGTAATACTGTAGTAGAAGTCACACAAATGTCTCATGGGCAGCTCCCGCATCAGTCTCCCGAGGGTAGGCGAGCTTGGACCTCATCTATTGAAGTTTTTGTCTCCTCATAGTTGTCAAGTTGACCTAGTTGAAAGAAGTTGAAATGTCGCAAGCTCTCAGTAAGTCAATCATGTAAGTTTTATCATTCCAAAGTACATCCTGATAGAATAAATATAGATTAATTTTTACCATAGCACGAGCCCAATTCCAAGCATGTAAATCTACAATCTGCTTCTACCACTCCTTGTACTTGGCTAGATGCATCAGATAAACAAGTCTGTCAGATGAATCAACTCTGCAATGACATCTATAGCATTTCGGATCACATTGAAATGTAACCACTCAAGGGAGGTCTCTTCTTCTTCTCTAAAAGAACCAGGATCCCAATGCAGGGTAATTTTTCCCCAAAAATCCTAAAGTGATTTCCAACATTGTGGTTCATCCATCCCGTCTGATCATCTGTCAGTGGGTAAACCGTTAAACTATCGGTGAGTATATCGTTAACTGATTTTAATAACTAAAGAAATCCATATTCTTCTATAAGTGGTGCAACGAAAACTTACCTCTGACAAGTTAGACCGCTCTCAATAGGGGCAACCCAGGAAGTAGCTTATATATTTTAAAAAGTCGGAATTTCTCTAATATGGGGTTGCCTTGTCTCTGATGTCAGTTCCTCAAACTCAAGATTGTCTAGGACAACCACTATTAATTTGATTGAAGTCTCTCATGGGCTCAGTCGGACCTATGCGCATATTTCCCTCATCAGTTGGATGCTTGTACCTCTTTTGTGTCTTCACTTTCGTCAGTGTTTACTATATCATTACTCATTTCTTCAAAAGCTTCTTTCTTACAGAAATAGATTGTACCCTTGTTTGGGCAATACGTTGCAGTGTGCCCAACACCGTGACACTTAACGCAATTTCTAGCTGGGACTGATTTACGAATGTTGGTTGGCTTCACCTGTTCTCTAGAATAAATGGCTTCACCTGTTCTCTCCACTTTTGAAGTTGGGATCGGAACATACGAACTGTAACGAACTGGTAGGTAGTGGCTCTGCATCTCTCATTTCATCTTATAGATCAGATAATGATCTTTTCTTTTCCCTCATGCTGGCGTGGGTGCTTCAATTTTTCTCACCAAAACAATGCATTCTTCTTTAATTTGCTGGCGACAGATTTCACCATTCTGTCTGGTGGTCGTCCTGGAACTCATAGAAAAATTCCACATTTTGGAGTCACTTGATGAGCTCGTTCAGATCCAAGTGGTTGTCAAATATAGCAAATCCACATTTACTTCAAAATCTTGGCTTTCATTTATTTCAGGTCAAATCTTCGGAGTAAAGTTTCTTCATCTCTAAAATCTCTAACATGCACTTTATCTCACAACCTCCTATAATATTGTATCCCAGAGCATTATGGTATTGTCTTCTTTCCACTAGAACAACCCCTACGGAAGGGATATTCCTACACCTTTCCTCTTCAGATCTCGTTGCCATACTCATAAGTGACCTCCCCCCATGTCCATTCTGCAATTTCATCGAGCTATTATAGCACTCGAAGGAGTTATCGTTGTATCACTTTCATGGTGAACTTCTAATCAGGTTTTGGCAATTACCTCCTCAACAGTCAAATTTTCAGAGTAGAGATTTCTCATCTCTAAAATCTCAAACATACACTTAATCTCATGACCTCCTATAATAAAGTATCTCAAAGCATTATGGTCTTGTCTTCTTTTCCACTGAAATTGCCCTTACAAAAGGGATTCAGGTATTTCGTCCCCTCTCCTTTTCAGATCTCGTTGCCACGCTCGTAAGTGTCCTTCCCCCACGTCCTTTCTGGAATTTCATTGAGCAGTTGTGGCACTCAATGGAGTTCTCATTGTATATGTTTCATGGTGAACTTCTAATCAAGTTTTGGCAATTGCCTCCTCAATGGTGTGATTTGATTTTGTGTGTGGATAAGTGTAAAGAGGTGGGTAGGAGTGATGTAGGGTAGGAAAGAAAATTTTTGGGTGGAGAAAGATTGGGTAAATGTGGATGATAAAAACTTTAGAATAGTAATAGGGTAAGAATAACTCTGATACCAAAAGATACCAAAGTTAACCCAAGTGGTAATAGGTAGTGCAAATATTATTACTGAAAAAGCCAAATAGGTGGTTACAACCAAACACGCACTGAAGTAGGAAATAAAAACGCCACGACACACTACTGGAATGGATCTCGAGTGGTGGTGGCAGCCGTTAGGGGTGTGTAAAGGTGGCGGCAAGGTAGGGAAGGTGTGGGACTGTGTGGAATAGTGGCAACACAACAAAAAGGGATGTAAGTATTAATTGGGGAGACTAGAACAACAAGTGTGGTGGCAAGCGGAGCTGCGAGGTGCAGTGGGTAAGGCTGGAACAACATTGGGACAACAATAAAATAGTAGGTTTGTTGTTTTCCGGATGACGGCGGTGAGGGGAAAGGGGCTGTGGCCACGAGGAAGCAGACTGGCTTGATAAAAGCAAGTGGCGGGCAGATGCACTGCAAGATTAACAACAAAGATTGCTATCTCGGGCAGCCGCAGAAGTGGAGAAAGACAGCAGCAACGAAGGGGGCGAAGTAGGGGCCTAAAGGACAGCAAGCGGAGGCTGTCCGAGCCAGTGGCAACAACAGGGATTGGAATTGTAAAACTGCAGTGAAAAATAGCAAATGAGTACTGTTCAAGGGCGGGTGCAGCCAGCAATAAACGGCGACTAGGAGCGCCATGGGGAAGATTTGAAGGGGATGGGGACGTTAATCAATACCGAGAGAGAGAGAGAAAGAGATACAACCGGAGCACCATTCAAACCCTCGACTACAACCCTCGAAGGGAAATGGAGAAGTTGGCGGCAATCTCAAACAAACTCAAGAAAACCCTAACCTTGGATTCCTACAGAAGTATATATATAATAATAGGATAACTAGGAGTGGCCCAAGAATACCAACCGACTCCACTCTAATGCAAAAACATGGACCCGTTCGGTCAGCCAAGTAGGAGACTTTCTGAGGTCACAATACTATAATAGCAAGGCTGGCGGTACTGTAGCAGAAGTCGCAAGTCTCCTAGGTAGCTCCAGTGTCAGTCCTGTTCCTATTCTTGGGCCCTTTTTTGGGTGTGGCTTTGAAGGTTGCCGTGCTCCCACAGCTTCCAATGTCTAAGCCCAAAGACTTCACAGGGCTATACTTAGAAGTTGGATTTTCGGGTTTGCAGGGGTAGGAAGGCTGCATCCTCCCCCAACATATATTTGCTGCACCCACACACAACGAGCCCTTTGCAACATAAAACAAGTTAATGTTGAAGTAAAGTATTGCTTTTTTCCCTAGCAAATACGGAATGAACAACTAAAATTGGTAGCATCATGAATTTCTAGTCCAGTGTCATACTTTAATTTGTACATGTAACTATAAATAAATTGTCTATTTGTTTTTAGAATGAACATGAACTAAACCCACTCATCTTATTTACTTCAAAAGGATCAGAACCAGACGGGAGAACAATATGGCAAAGAAGTAAGGAAAGCAGTAGATATAGTAAAAGTATATTATTAATCAGCACCAGCAACCACCCAAATAATCCCACCAATTCAATAAACTTCTCTACTGAATAAAATTATGAAAAAAGGATTCGAGCCTCACACCAAAAACAACTGTATGTTTATATGTATGCACATGTTGCGGAGAAGAATGTAAAAACAACTTGGCTTTAGAATTTTCTGAGTAGAATATACCTTTGCACTCAAAATACGCCTATTGTCTTGCTTAACCATCTCCATTAAAGCTGCTTCCAGCTCCTCTGCTCTGAAATGAAGTGCTGAGTAAATGAAACATGAACAACATCTAACCCGATAATTTCAACTAACCTAAACTCAGATCAAATATGGGCATAACATTGTCTGAGAACAAGGCTCTAACACCTTAGTAGTAAATTGGTGACTTAACACGACAGGTTCAGAAATCAAAGCATGGAAATCGCCTCAGAATGATCAATAAACCCCAAGGTTGATCTCACTCAAATAAAAAAATATATAGAGAGAGAAGGAGAGAATGAATTATGATTCGCACAGCAAAACTAAAATGGCTGCATATACCGTAAGGGCCAGCACACAACTCCATTACATAGCTTTCTGTGTGGCAGTCCAATCTCTCTCCAATGCAGGATAATTTATGAAAACATAATTATACAAAAAATTTTAACATAAAAAACTTTATTGCGCAAGTAAAGAACTTCATCGAATCCCAGAACCATTAAAAAAATGGAAGATTTAAATACATACCAATCAACTCTTATGTATTTGCATATCTAACACCTAAACTTCAATTTTTACATGCAAGCTACCTTATGAAAAGGTGTATTACACTTTTTAAAATCTAAAGTTGGTGGTAACTTTTATGTAGTATGAAAGATATGGCCGGTGAAAATACAAAAAGTAAAGTTTATGTGTTTGATATGTAAATACATAGGAATTGGGTGGTATATATGTAAATGGCCTCACAAAATTTTCAAATTTCACTTCCATGATTTTCTAATCATACTAATGCGTTTATGCATGTGGTGGCAATGGTGGATGCGGATAACTTAGTAAATCAACAAAAATCAAACCTTAAAAACCTTAAGAATGCTAACAAGTTAAACTAGCAGAAAATGTCAAAGAATTTGCTCAGCTTTAAAATCATATAGCAAATAAGATAAGTAGAGCAAGAAAGGAAAGGTGAGTTTTCTTTTCCATGATGCAGACTGCTAGCAAAATCAAATTTGCTACAGCTTTTGTACAAATTCTTTGGAAGAATAAAAAGAACCAAAATTTGCTCATTTGGAGGTGGTAAGAAGCACAAGCTTCCACAACATGCACACAAAAACCTTCATAAAATTTAGCATAGTCACATACAAAAACAAAAAACAAGCTGCCTGAGAAAAAATTTTGCTCTGCATCCCATTGCTTTCACTTTTTCAAAATTCCGAAAACAACTATTAAGTTCATGTCCAAGGCTAATTACTCGCACACGTACATATTTCCTGCAAGCACTTTGAGGTATTCACACCTTAATTATTGGCCCTATCCTGTCATTAGACTAGAACATATAAACCTAACGAAATCTTGTAGAAGAACCTTGCCCAACCCATGTGAGATATCGTTCAACTATGATGCGTGATTTGGTGTCACACTACACAAAAGTTGGCGAACTATCCCATGTGAACCCAAAGAGGGTATCCTAAAGAGGACAGAGTGATCAACAAGGCAAAGGCCTGAATAATTCAAAAAAAGTTTCTAGGAAGGTAGCTATTAGGAGAAAAGCAGGTAAAAATAAACTAAATCTCATATCAGAAAAAGAGGACAGTTTATTGGGCTATACAAGTAAAAGGTTAAATCAAAATATGAGTCACCTTTTATTGTAATATGCGGCGCTTTATTGGGAATTCCATGATGGAGCACTCCAAGAATTGGTGATCTTCTAAGAAGTTACACCAAGAAAGATAAAACTATGATAGCCATCCTAACATGATTGGGGTAGGCAAAGAGAACAATACCTGATATAGCGTAAGCTAGGCCATTATTATAATTTGCATATAATGAATAACCCCTTACTAATTAATTGATTGGGAGAAAAAAAGAGAATAACACAAAATTTGGGATCAAGGTTAAACATAGTGATGTTATTCGCTCAGGAAAAATATCAAACTAACCTAAATTACGACTTTATTCTTCATGAGATAAATCAACTTTAGTTTAACCAATTTTTTTTTTAAAGGATTTGATGGCTTTGTGCCATACTGAAGAATTTGGGAGAAAGAGGCCATATATTTATTCTAAACCCCAAATCTACCTAAGACCTAGCCTATGACACTATTTATGAGTTGTCCAAGAGATTGTCTTGCTAATTTGCCCGATAGGCAAGATGACCCAAAAGGTTTAACTTTAATTAAATGACCTTGACAACTTTTTGTCGGTCCAATATATTTGAGAGAGATGGGGCATGCATCCATTAGAATTCCTAAATCTAAGTAGCATTGAGCTTGCTAACTTTGTTTTGTGAGTTGCCTAAATAGTTAGATCTCAAGACCTTGCCCTTTAATAAAAAAGAACTGAAAGTTTAATTTTAATTTGGTGAGCTTAATAGCATTGTGCCAGGCAGATGATCTCAGTTAAAGTGGGGCGGAGCATATATCCATTGAAAAGCCTGAAGTATACTGACTTGCTTTTTTTAGTTAATATGAGGTCAAATTTGATAGTTTCATTTATTGAAGACAAATCAACATAGACGTTATGACGAGAACACTTCATTAGTTCAAGGCTTATGAGCTTCCATCACGGGAAAGGAGGCCCAAATTGCAACATTCAGGACCCTTTGAATGACTGGAGTCCAACGAGTTTGAACTTGGGTAGTCAACTTGTAAGCCAAATTTATCGAGTCAAAATTACATATTTGAGTTGAGTCACATAATTGATGCATTTTATAACATGTATTGTGCATTCACTTCTTTTTCAATGCATTCGCATGAATCTAGACACACTAGCAATTTATGACATCTTTATGCAAATGTGTCTTTTTGTTTGTTTTTCTTAACATTCTTGTAAATTTAATTTTTTATAATTTTGATATTTTTTTGTTAGCATGTGAGTACCATTGTATGTAGCTACAAAATACAGGACTTAGTCTAAATTGGCAGATGAATCTCTCATAAGAAAAAATGATTTCATGAGCGTGGATGGCAGCAATTTTTTTTTTTTTTGCACTCATTTTATGTAATATTATTATTCTTCTATACTCTCTGTTCACAAGCATTTCGGTGATCATTATGTTCTATGAGAAGAATGTTAAAATTATAACATAAATTGCATTCCTCGAGGAATTTGGGTAGGAGCGAACGGAAGGAGGAAAAGATGGGAGTTTCGGGTCTCTATAGGTCATGCTACAGTTGTTGTCTTCCTAGCTAGCTCTAATGGCGAATGTATTGTACGGGTTCAGCCACGAAGGCGATGGTTTCGAGCTAACAGAGAGAGAGAGGAAGATCAGGAGAAGAGAGATCAATAGGAGATAAGGAAGAGGAGAGGTGGAGTTCAATGTCCTAGCCCACGCTCTCAGCCCTCTCTTTATAGCCATGGGAGGCGATAACCGGGCAAAGAAAAATGAGGCAAGTTCGAGCAGGAGAAGAAAAAAGGAAAGGTTGAAGTTTGGTGAGTCGGCATCGATCAAGGAAATGAATTGTGCGAGAAGAAAATAAGGTGAGAAAAAAAAAAATTTTCCGGATCTTACAATTACTACGGTAGAACATGAATCTACTCAAGTCATATGATATTCTTTTATTATATTCTTTGATTTGTTAAAGAAGTACAGCACTTTAAAAATAGAAGGTTTGTTTGCATCATTAAGGAATTATATACTTTAATTAATTATACAATCTTATCTGTAGTTTCATCCAAAATGAAAAAATTTCCCCTTGCATATGATGGCATTTTATTAACCAGAAAATATGCAGTAATTGGACACGAGTGCATTCAACATCACTAATTGGGGATATATAAGTCATAACTTCTGAAAAAAGGATGAACTATGTGGGATTCATTTGAAGAGAGCTCCTCCAAGGAAATGCATCCAATTCATGATATCTGTGTATTTTCAAAGATGAATGGTTTAAGTGCAGGAAAATGGTCAGTAAGGTTGCTTTTATGATGTTAATTAAAAAAATAACTGTTTCCAGTTCCGCAAAGTATGAGCCTCTGCTCACACCACTTGCATAAGATGATTTTAGGTCTCAATGTCTAGGTGTTTCTTTACTCACATAATGAGATACATAAATTAATTCAACTAGTCGACATGGCTGGTAATGCATGATAGCATGCACACACAATAAACAAATTGATTCATCACACAAGCAACAAAAGATGCAGGTAGCATCCATTCATGCACATATATAAACAAATATGGACATAAAAGGTGAGAGAGTATAACACTAGAACGGACCAACCTGAGAGATGCGGATCTTTTTTCCTTCAATAACCTGAACACCTCAGCCTTCAGCCACTTTACCTAGTAAAAAGTTCTTCTATTAAATTTAGTAAAAAACATAACAGTAGCAACCATAGCTAGGCATGTCAAAATTATAATATCTTTCAATAATGGTATAACAAGGTAGTGAAGCATTTCAACCGAAATAAATTGTATAAAATGTAAGGCTATAGTACATCAGTAGTTCCTATTAATGTCAAACTAATACAGATTTAAGTCCATCGAGAACTATTTTCAACATTAATAGCACCTAAGTAGTAAAAACAATGTTAATTAACAAACTAGTTATTTCTACTCATCTCAACAAAAGCTATCACGGCAATATATCCAAATGTTGCTAAATTGATGCTGAAAACAGGATTTCAAAAATGTCGTAAAGCAAAACTATGTGCTACTTTCTCACTTCAAGTGAGGGCACAGTATTGCTTGCCCCCAACCTACGCAAGTGACTACCAAAAGTTAGTAAAAACGGGCTTCTGTGGATAATTAATCACATATGTTTGTCCGATATTACGCCACATACTCAGCTATGATTTTCATTTGGACAGAGGAATACATGAGAACAGGTTTTTCATCGGACATATTAAAATAAAATAGTCAATATTAATAAGGAAGCTTTTTCTTTGTTCATATGCTAAAGGCTGGTCATTAATTTATAATAAATCATAAATCTTGTCGAAACTGATTTTTTTTAATCAAAAGTAATTATTGCCAAAAGATTGTGCTCTATGATTTTTTCCATTGCTTATTAGATCTACAACTTCTGAAAGAGATAGATGAACCACTACAGCACATGAGGAAGAGCGTCTAATTATTGGAGGTGATTTAAATGAAATATATGTTCGAACAGGTTGTAATATGACAAGATTCTTGACAATTATAAAATAAAAAAAGAAATACAGTGATAAAGAATATGCTTAATTTCACATTTGTAATAGCGAGCTCGTACTTTATTAAATACTTAGGTAACTCCCAAAGTGCAGCCGCGAATAAAAGGGCTTCCTACTAAGGGATTATTTGGTTTGGAGTATTTTGAGAATAGAGTAAATGAAATGCAAGTTCATTGGCTGGAAGAAAAATAAATTCAAATTAATTTTGTTGGTATATTTAAAATTCTTCTTTTCATTCATCTTGATTACATTTGGAATTTGCCCAAATCGGGCGAATTCCACATACATCACATCGTAAGAAGCTGAGAACATCTCTTTCTACAATAACAGCGAGCACGCTTAGATAATTTGGTATCTCATGGCATGTCAACTAGCTTTGCGGCATCATACTTATGACCATCACACTACAACCTAATAATGCATACAATTACGGCTTCTGATATAAATGGGATGTGTATTGAGATTTGGAAAGTGGTACAGGATATTATAGTGGTTAAGTTAACAAATCTTTACAATAAAATTTTGGGGATTAAGAAAAGGCCAAATGACTGAAAAATATTTTAGTGCCAATATTAACGTATTGGATACAATCAAAATTTTGCTTACTAAGAAATGATTAAACTTTCTAATCATTGAATGAATCTACAAGAAAGAAGAATGGAGCATAGTCTTAAAATATTTATATCAATTTCAAACAATCAATTTAGGGTGTGTGTTCGGGGCAGCTTATTTGTTGCGGCGCGGCACAAAAATGCACTTTGGTATGTGTTTAGTTTCTCCGGTGTGGGTGAGTTTATGTAAACATACGCGAGATTTGCAGCATCATACTTGTGACCATCACACGACAACCTAATCATGCATACAATTAAGTTTTCTAATATAAATGAGATGTGTCTTGAGATTTGGAAGAAATATAGGACATTTAAGAAAATGTCAAATGATTGAAAATATTTTAGTACCAATATTAAAGAATAATGGGTACAATCAAAATTTTGCTTACTAAAAAGTAATGAATAATCATTAAATGATTCTACAAGAAAGAAGAAAGGAGCATACTTAAAAAATTTATATCAATTCCAAACAATCAATTTGCGTGTATTCGAGGCAGCTTATTTGCTGCGTCGCGGCACGAAAATGCGCTTTGGTGTGCGTTTGTTTTTTGCGGCGTAGTTGACTTTATTTAAAAGCAATTGAGGTTATGTGATGTCGTCTACGACCCGCATTTCGTATTTTTGTTCCTTCGATATTACCAGGCTGCCCCGCATCGTGTATCTATTCGAGTGATCCTCCTTCGGTTTGCTGCCTAGGATTTTTCCTCCTTTACTTTCCTTTGTTTGCACCTTCTATCCTTTGAATTTAAAGGCTTTTCTCAGTGGTTTGTGGTCTCTATCTCAGTGGCTTTGTTTTTTATGGTTCGTGGTTTGCAAAGACACCTAATTGCCTTCGATTCATTTTTCTATGAAGTTATTTTGAGAATTTACTATATAAGAAAAATGACATTTGTTTATTCTGTGATGGCCTTTGTTTTCTCAGAAAAATCGTCTAGAGAATTTTTTTTTACGACTTTGATCTGTGCGGTTTGTTGTTTTTGTGTCGGTGGGGTTGCTCTTTATGATTTGCTCTCTATGTTGGATCGGTTGCTCATTACGGTTTTTTCTCTGTCTCGAGTGGGTTGCTCTCTGTCTCAGTTGCGTTGCTCTGTATAAGCTCATTGAATTTTAGTGAATAACTATGTGGCTTGTTGTTTAATGAATGGGAGGAACCTAATTTATGTGTTTAATGAATCTAATTTGGTGAGTTGCTCTTTGTTGTTTACGGCCTTTGTCTGTGATCAATGAATTTTGGGGTTGCTCTTTGTGATATGGGGTTACGTGCAAAATTTTACGATGAAAGGAGAAGCTTTCATTTTTACTATAAAATTATTTGATTAATTTTTTACTTGTAATAAAAGGGTGAGACTTGTAGCCTGATTTTATTAGGCTTAAGCAAGCGTTTTGATGCTTGGCAAGTAGTTCTTGAGCTTGGATAAATAGGCTTGAGCTTTGGTAAATACTCTCTTAAATTTTGAGGAGTTTATCATGGGTTCATGACATTGATTAGTTTTGGCAAGTTCATATCAATCTTTGTTAATTTATTATGTGTATTCGTGTTGATCAAGAAGAGCCTATGTCATTGAAAATTTGAGAAATTTGGATGAACACATTAATTACATTATTTGATTTTTTTCTCATTTA
>JXCR01005780.1:24614-43627 GCA_002079205.1 Phalaenopsis hybrid cultivar
TATACAAAACAACAGTGTATATTTAATAAAAAAATTGTGGAATTTGCTCAAATATTTTGCTTAAGTGTTGTTGCTAAAACAACAGCTACGTGAGATAAAATTAAAAATAAATATAAAGAATAACAATTACCATTCTTATACTATAGAGTTTAATTGCATGATCATTTAAGACCTTTAAGAAAATGATTGTTTTCATAGGTTAAATGATTTTGTAACCAAAAAAATTTTGTCAAATGAATATTGTGTTATTAATGTTTGTTTCATTATAGATTTAAAAAAATAAATTAAGCATGACTTTGATGTAGACCATGAACCCATCTTCAAGCATGCAATTGGGCATTCCTTATTTTAGAAAGTTAAAAAAAAAGGTGGTCATTCCTAAGCTTAGCACTCCTACTCAATAGCCCTTTCAGGCCATGCTGACCCTCTCTCTTTTCCAAGGAAAGGTAAAGCAAATCTATACCAATGGAGCAATTCTCCTTTCTTTGCATTGTCAGCCTTTCCCTTCTAGAAAGTATACAAAGAACAATATCGATCAAGAAAACTCTTGCTACGTTTTTTTCTTTTTTTTTCTCCTTGGTCAGCCCTTCCTTAAGAAGACGGGATCAAAGAGCATTCACAGTGCCACTCAACCTACTACTTTTCTTGGCCGAACCCTTGTAATTAAGAAATGAGAAAATTATAAGAAGTTGGTCAAAAATCCTCTATGCATGCCACCCCCACATGGTAGAGTAGGAGTATTCCATGTATTTCTTGATTGTAGTTCTACATAAAAAAGCTACTTGTAACCCTAATGATTTTCAAAAAAATAAACAAAATCATGCTATTTGGTTGCACAATAAGTTTGTAGCTTGGTGGCTTTCTCTTAGTGAAGTTTTTTTATGAGAGCTTCAATTTACCTTATTATGTATTGTGTTTTTTATTTTACCCTGCAATTTACCCTATTAAGTATTGTGCTTTTTATTTATCCTTAAAAAAAAAAGGTGCCCAACAAAAAAAGAGATTACTGAGAAATACAATGTATAAAGCTCTATAGATCTAACAATTGAAGAAAACTTTGATTATTGCCTCAAAAAGAATGGGTTAAGGCATATGATTGAATAATTCTTAAAAATATTTAGGACTGATAAACTGAATTCATCCTCAATATAGAAATCTCATTTCATACATCCACTAAATCTAGGAGCATAGTTATATACTTCAATACGTTCTATCCCATTAGTAATAGTGGTGATTTCAGAGATTTCACAAGCTTTGGGATCTATGAAACATCAACCGTACTAGTATCTCAATAATCTACTCCATGCTAAGAGCCGATATTGTCAAAAAGCCACCCAAAAGTTTGTAATACAAAGTTGTTAACGGATGGTTGGACGGAGAAAAATCTATCTAAATAGTTTTTTTTTCTTAAATAAAATCATCCAAAGCAAAAAAATAGACATTCTATTTCACAAAATTTTAATTTACAACAATTTCTGAGATTTAAAATTTTACATCTAAAAGAAAAGTAAAAAATTAAAATATTGTAACTATCTCCCTAAGGACATCGGGCTCGCCAAAAACCCGCTTAAAATGGGCTGGCTTTACAATGAACAAATTAAAATTTTGCAGCTCGGCCCGGCCTGAGGTCGCTTTGACTTAGTCGAAGCCCGAATAAGCCCAGCCCACGCCAAGCTAGGCCCACCCATCGGCCACATCTTATATACTGTTGTTTATAGATTTAGTACATCATATAATACATTTCGTAACTTAATAACTAGCATACACGGTATTTTTATTTATTGAATACTATGATTTATGGTTACAATTATTCCACTGGATTTATTTTGAAAACTCATTATGTTGTTATAAATCAGGCAATTAATGAGTGAAAAACAAGATATTGTTTATCATAGATGAAGCAACAATAGAGCAAGCTAAAGCATTTTATCAGTGGTTTTAATTTTAATATTTTATGGCTCTTTTTTTACTATTAGACTAGGAGATAGTAGTTAACTTTTATTTTTACTGCCAACGTCCATTCCAGTCTTGATAATTCAAGCCATAGAGCCGAGTCATGACAATTTCTTCTAGATCTCAGGTTGAGTTTAAATTTAATAACTTAAAGCTTAAGACGTTTTACATAAAAAAATGACATACCATCATAAGTCTACTCTTAATAAACAGTATTCAATATCAGTTTAACTTTAAAATATTGTAAAGCTTCACTAAAGGCAATTAAACCTATAAAATTTAGTTTTTGATCTCTGGAGGGAAAAAGAAGAAAGCACAGCTAAAATTAGTGCTTTGGTCTGAATGACTCACCATCCATCCAGGCATTTATCACTACCATTAAATATGTAAGAGGTTGGGATCAAGAAACCGTTCATTCATGCATTTTCAAACTTCTCCAATAACTGCAATTGATCTCTATCTATAGAGATTCAAAGAAATATCAAAAATAATATTAAAATTTTAAGTAACTATAAGATAAGAACTAACTTCTCAAACGTTGCTAGAAAGTGCCTACAAACTAGAAATATGCCGAAAGGCACAAAACTATCTTTTACACAAAAAAAAACTAATAAATAAAGCAACATGTTTAAAAACCATTGAATTTTTCAATTTGGATGATTGTTCCCTACATTAGGATAGATTTAGTTGCTCTACTGTAGCTGGACTCCACTATACAGGTTTTCTTTGAACAATTTCAAATTTGAAAATTCCTTAGCTTGATGCAACCCTTCCATGGACTATTTTGGAATTGAAATTGGTTCAATATCATCAAGAAACTCTTGGGACCTTGTAGAAAATCATCACTTTTCTAGTATAATCTAAATCAAGTTTGAATACTCCTAAAAATCCAAGAAATAAATAACATTGGGATCCTCCAGAATCATCCTAGGTCAAGTAGCATGGAAATGATAGACTTGTAGAACTCATTGCACTTTACTACTTTCATGTTCAATAGTCATTTCAAAATAAAGAAATTTAAGCAGTTTGTATTATCTATTGTCATTCAAAAACAAACTAACAACATAAACGTAGTCACTGCCACAACGTAATTGCACACGCTGCCAAAACATCATAAAATTTACCTGCTCCTTGAGATCTAACTCGGCATCACCCCTACTTAATTCTTCTAGCTTTGGTTCATTCCCAACTATATGTCGGTTGCATAGTCCTTCTATAGGCAGGGAATCAAGATCATACTTAAAGCTATATAGCTGAGAAGCTAAACATTTAGAATCTTTGAGACCACTTGACCGCTCTTTCATAGCATCAACAACTTCAGGCCTATATTTCTCCCTAAGCTCCTGCAATTTTACTTCATTAACCGACTGAAAACCCATACAAGCTGTCAGAACAAGCTGACTGCTGTCAAAAGTTGAACCAGCAAGTGACTGAAGTAACATTATTGCGTCTCCTGCATCCTTTGTAGTCACCAATGAAGAACCTATGAAGCACATGAAAAAAATACAACAGTTTAACTATAATAACAGACTAAAGTTGGATACAAACGAAGGCAACAAAATTAAGCAGATTTAACCAGTACCATATAACTCCAGTAATGCAAGAGCCGTATGGAACAACATCACACGATTTCCATCAAAAAGAAGCACATCCCAAACACGAAGAGCTGGAGTTATTGAACCATATCAAAAAAAATTTGATTAACACGGATAACATTATTATAGCATATAGCCTTGAGAAGTAATAAAAAAGAGCCATCGAAAAAAGTAGTATTGGATATTAAGTGGAATATTAAGGGAAATAATTACAAATGGATACAGAAGTTAAGACATACAGCAATTTTATAAGAAAACTAAATTATGAGAGAAGTAAAACCTGACCACTTTCCCAGGGAATCACATTTAAAAAAATTGAAAGGAACCAAGGTCCAGTCACCCATGCCACTTGTACCCCCAGGGAGTCTAAATGATTAACTGCAAATTGAAGACAAATAATTTTACAGCATTATACATTAATGAGATAAAAACAATACAAATGTGAAGTGAGGTAGCAACCAAGTTTTGGGAATCTTTCACGAATTATATCCTCTAAAACAAGCTGATCCACCTGAAGTAAAGGGTTTCAAAATGAAGATGCTTGAAAGGGTAATTTGGGACATAAGTCGGTAAATATTCATTCAGCTAGTTGTGCTATAACCACAACAAGAGAAACATTTCAAAAGAAGATAAAATAATGAAATATGAATGCCACAGATAATATTGATCCAAAACGTGAAAAGAATTACCTGAGATTCAATCATTTCCTCGGAGTAGTATCCTTCAAAATAATCATCCATAATGCCCACCAAAGTCCTGATGGATTCCACCAAATCTTAGAAATAATAATATAAACTCTACTATCAAGGAGTTGTTAGAGTAACACATTCATTTTGAACAGGAACTTTGGGTGCTTTACAAATCATTCATCTCAAGCAATCAAAAAGGCATTCGGCTTTGTTCTTGGGACCTACCAGAATGCATTTTCCTCGGGCATCAGCAAGAGTAACAAGCCAGCAAAGAAATTCATAGCCTGTTGATATTGGTTATGCACATAAAGAGAATGGGTTATAACAAAATCAGTTATAGAATAAGCTATACGTGCAGACACATTATTTATAATAAAAATAGTAGTATTAAAGATTGTAAATGTAATAACTGAAAAATAAATAAATAAATAAATTCTAACTGGTTGTGCTGGTTCGAACAAAGCATTTTGACAGTTTATTTAAGTATCAAATATCTTATTTGAAACAGAGGGAGGAAATAGAAAGCATGAAAGAGAGACGAGGCGAGGCAAAAAAGAAGAAGAAAAGAAGAAGCAATATATCAAACAAGGGTCTCGAGCGAGATAATTCTTCGAACGTTTGTGAGCTCTAGAAACAACGAGCAGCTCGATCAACGCAAACAGAAGCTCTCCAACCCTAGCGTGCAAATTGAAGGAAGAACATCGAGCGCAGGATCATGCCAGTTATTGCAAGTCGAAGATCAAATGAATTGATCGAAGCCAAAGACAAGTGATATCTACGATGGTAAAAACGTCAAGAACTAGTACAGAAAAGAGAATGACGATGACTAACCGCAAACCCCTTTCATAAACGAATGACTTTGACTTCCTGAGAAGATGGAGGCAGAGAAGACATAGGGTTTAGTGTTGATCGCACACAAGAGCTTTGCAGTAAAGCCGTTGAATCGAGATAGAAGTGGGAATGAGCCTTGCGCTGAAATTGAACACGCGAGATGTTTGATTGGGTGAATAAGAGATGAGCAACCCCACACTTGAGTAGCAGTCTTCGAGCTTGAACAAGTGAAAACATACAAGTAGGCAATGAGACGAGTTTGTCATGCCAGAATCGGAGCAAAGTAGAGCATGAGCAGCAGCCGAACAAGCATTTAGCAATGGCAAGCTAAACCGGTTTTCAGAAGCCAAATGAGGTATATACTTTAATTTATAGTGGACATTAATCGGATATTGAATAAAAATTTATTACAAATCGTGGATATTGATTAAAGTTGTCGCGTTGATAATCAAATTGAAGTGGAACGAATACTTAAAATTAAATATTCTAACTAACAATTAAGATAACATAATTAATTAAAGATTAATTAAACATAATTAAATAATATGCTTAAAATACATATTCTATATTATAGACAGCTAAGTATTAGAGACAGATTAAAAGTGCTTGAAGGATTAAGGCGAGGTGAGTACTTTTACTTTTAAATTATGGTAATAATATTGTATTTCTTCTAAATCACTTGCATAGAATGACATTAGTCAAAATACATTGATACTACAAATAGAATATGATTATTTTGTCTTATTATTCAAAATAATTATATAGAAAGTAATGTGAATGATTTGCATAGTTATATTTATTTATTATGTATGTCTATTATAAAAGAAAGATATCGGATGAAATTTAGAATAAAATGAATTAATTTATAGTATACTTCCATTTGCATGCTTGGTTATAATGGAGTTCACCCATTTATAGTAATTGTGGAAGAACACTAAGTTGCTCATGCACCTAAATGAAAAAGAATAAGAATATTGATGTGTATTAAATGGTACAATTTTAAACGGTGCTCCTGTACAAAATAATATCGACGTGTTATTGATATAGTAAAATGCATTGAATGTTATCAAATATCATGATCGATCATATTCATAAGTACTCAAATTCTTTTATATCGATTTACTAAAAGTTTAACTAACATACATATTATTTTATTTTCGTTATGTTGTTATAATTTAGAAGTGTACTCACTGTCATTTTTAGCTTACTATTGTTTTAAATTAATATTACATGTTTAATAATTTCAATAAAAAATGATCAAAATAAAAGAAAATATTTATAGAAGCTGTGGATAACCTAACCTAAGGTAATTTATAATTGTTTGTATTTAATCTCTTTTTTATAGTGAATCGTTTATTTGTTAAATATTAGTTATAGAAAATGAATATAGAAAAATTAGTTTTCCACGGCCTGACCATCTGTACCTGTCTTAATTAATTCCAAACCCTGAGATAGATGATAACAAAAATGGTATCAGATTAAAGTTTAGAATTTAATAATGAACTTATCGAAAGAGTTAATAGGATAATTAATGTAAAACCTTAATATGAAATTTAAGAAAATTAGAATAAGTTATATAATCATAATCAAAGTAATGATATTAAAATTTTGAGGAAAAAATTTTTATAAGGTAGAGAGATTGTAATAACCCAAAAATAAAAAAAGGAATTCTAACTAGGGTTGTAGGTTCGAACAAAGAATTTTGATAGTTTCTGTAAGTATCAGATTTCTCATTTGAACCAAAACTTGAAACGAGGCTAGGTGAAGAAGAAGAAGACGATGATGAAGCGGAAGAAGGAGAAGCGGCATCTCCAGTAGGTGGCTCAAACGAAACTTCAAGCATTTGTGAGCTCTAGAAACAACGAGCAACTTGACCGATGCAAACAAAAACTTTCAAGCCCCAGCGTAAAAATCGAAAGAAGGAGATCGAGCGTTGGATCATGCCAGTAATTACAAGCTGGAGCATCAAATGAATCGATCAATGTCGAAGATGGAAGAAGTCTACGAAGGTAAAGACGATGGGAATGAGGGCAGAAATGAGAACAATGACGACTGACCGCAAACCACTTTTTGTAGTTGAATGACTTTGAGTGCTTGAGAAGATGGAGGCAGAAAAGAGGTAGGACTTAGCATTGAGCTTAAATTGAACACACAACGTAATCAATTGGGGTAAAGTGGAGAATAGCGATCCCACGCATGAGTAGCAGGCTTGGAGCTTTAACCCGTGAAAACATACGACTTGGCGATGATATGAGTTTTCCATGCCAGAATTAGAACAGAGCATAAGCAGAAGTCGAGAGAACTTTTAGCAAAGGCAACTTGAGCCGATCTTCAGGAGCTAGAGAAGGTATATACTTTTAATTTAGAATGAGCTTTAATTAGATATTCAATAAAATTTTATTACAAATCATAGATATTGATTAAGGTTGTAGCATTGATAATCAAATTGAAGTGTCATAAATACTTAGAATAAAAGATTTTAACAATTAAAACAAAATAATTAATCAAAAGATTAATTAAACATAGTTAAATAATATGCTTAAAATTTATTTTTATTATTTTATATGTAGCAAACTATTGGAGACAGATGAAGGGTGTTTGAAAGATTAAGGCCAAGTCAATTAGCAGAAGTGAATGCTTTTACTTTTAAATTATGATAATAATGTTAGATTTCTTCTAAATCACTTGTATTAGAATGGCATTAATCAAGATATCTTGGTACTGGAAAAAAAATATGATTTTTGTCTTATTATTCAAATTGATCATCTAGAAATGAATGTGAATGATTTGCATAGTTATACTTATTTATTCCATATGCATAGTATAAAAAAAAAAGATATTGAATAATATTTATAATGTAAATGAAATAATTTATATTATGATTGCATGTGCATGTTTGGTTATGATGTTTAACGGGGAACGCTGAGGTACATGTCCACATCAATGAAAAAGAATAATGATATTAATGTGTCTTAAATAGTATAATTTTAAATAGTGCTCATGTGATGGCTTTATATATATATAATGACAGAAATGTTATTGATATAGCATAACACATTAAATGTTATCAAATATCGTGATCATATTCATAAATTATCAAACATTTTTATACAAATTTATTAAAATTTAACTAACAAAAATATTGTTTAAATTTCATTATGTTATTTTGGTTTAAAAGTAGATGTTCTCACAACATTTTTAGCTTACTATTGTTTTAAATTAATATTACAAGTTTAATCATTCAATAATAGATAAGCAACAGAAAAGAAAATGCTTATAGAAGACGCAGACAATCTGACTTAAGGTAAATTTATAACTCTTTTAAATTAATATATTTTCTATAGTTTTTCTTTCATTTGTTAAATATTAATTATAAAAAAAATATTTTCTACCGTCTGCACCCGTCTTGGTTAATCCAAACCACAAACAATATCGTGATAATAAAACTATAAAATTGAAGCACAAAAAATATAATACACGTATTCTTAAAAGTTGCAAAGATTAAACCACATTGTACAAATGATTCATAAATACAAACAATTAAAAATCAATTAAGCAAAAGTTAACAAAGTTAACCAATAGTACATGCATGGTGAATATACCTTATGTACAAAGCTAAAGAAAAAAAGGTTAGATACTCATAACTTTTATATTTGACTTTAAACTTAAAAGGCATGTTCTCTTGATAAATCCATACATTATTTTTTTTTTATGTACCAAAATGTAAATAAATAGTTAATTAGACGTTCATGAAATGTTAAATGGAGTTTTGGTTGATGAGCTGAAATGGTTTATTCATTCCCCTGTTAAGGCCAAAATTAGTGTGACAAAAATGAAGAAATAAAGAAGCATGGTAAAAACTAAAACTAATAAAATTAAAAAATATTAAATCAGAGAAAGTAGTTGTGGCACCTAAAACAAGATAAGCCAATGAAAAATAGGCTCAAATGGTTTTAAGTGTATACAATTGAAACGATAAGAAGAAAAAGTAGTAAACAAAAATAATTATACAACCTAATTTTTCTCGTAAAAATTAACCAAAGACTACTAGGGTCTACTAGGATCATAAAGCATAGAAAGACTAATTGAGTTGAAGAACCCAAGAACTCGCTAATGAGTTAGGGAATGGGTGGAGCTACAGTGGGTGCCCCCACTGAACCAGCCCACTGTCGGTCGTTATTTTAACTTTCTGGTTTTAAAAAAAAAAGAAGATAATTTTGTAGATATGAAAATAGTTTAAATATAACTATGTGATTTTGATTTTTGAAAGTAATATATTTTTTTAATTTTTTGAAAAGAGATGAGACCAAACTGGTCTAACATTTTGAATTGTTTGGATGACCGGGCACGACACCACAAGTAATAAACTTATCCCAAAGAATAAAAATATCACTTGTAGTAGACTCAATCACCTAAAATAAAGAATTTGTGACATCTGTTTGGTCTGAAAAACATTTTATATGAGGCCAACAAATTTTCTTACCTAATATTAAGATTAGATAGGGTTTATTTTACCTGGGTTCTAAGTTCCCTATAGAGGCAAGTCCCTATAGTTAATTACATCTCAAATGACCGGGATCACTTAAAAAAACTCTCGATTAAGATCAGTGGTTCTGCCTTCAAGATTTCAAAGTTTAGGTTTCCAAGATTGGACATGGAAAAATCAAACGGGGGTGGCTCAAACAGGAACAGTTATTTTAAAGATTTCAATGGAATAAAAAGTAGGGGATATCGCAAATCCAGGGGAAACTCTGGTAATTTCTCAAATATCCTATTGTTTGGTTTTATGTCTTTGAAATGATGTTATTTAATATTTAATCTTGCAATTTATTTAGAATTTAGGACTTATTTTCGCACGATATTCGATAGTGCAAATGGCATAAAAAGATAGGAGGATTTACACCGTACCATACGGTAACCTCTGAATCCTAAAGTGTTAGGACTTGTAATTGCACAACAGAGTTGTGCAAAAGCCTAAAAGTGATATATGAGGGTTTACGCTGAGTTAGGCAAACCACCTCGAAATCCTATGACTTGTTATTTAAACTAAGAAAAAGTGTTCGGTGATGTAAATGTGTTTTGATGTTGCAGATCCATCTTTAAATGGTTCCTCCGTATGTCCTCGTCATGCTACCCACAGTGTTTGCTCCAAGCTCACCGTCGTAGCACTTTCGGGTTTGATATTAGTTTTAAAGGTACATGTAATCATTAGGTTTTCCTATACTAAGGTATAGTGTGTAAGAACAATAAAACATGCAATATAAAAGAAAAGAACAGTAGAATGTGCGACATATAAGAGAAAAAACAGTACAATATGCTGTAAAATAAAATGTTGTCATGTAAATCAAACTTGTTTATATGGGAGGTCTGATGCTCCTTTAAGCGAGCTAGTATACACTATATAAAGAGACATTGCCTGAAAAACTCGAGAAAATCGACAAATGACCCACGATGGAAAACTCGTAAAAAATCGACAAATGACAATTCCAAGAAAATTATCAAAATCTCAGGAAGATCCCGGAAAAAGGATCACGAATGCTTTGCCCAAAAATTCTAAAAAAACATAAGAAAAATCTGAAAAAAGGAAACCGCAAGCACTCGGGTTGGGGCTAGGCTCAAATATAATATATTTGTACTTGAGGAACGTCAAAGGATACTATCGGTCACCCGGATGTATAGAGCTCGTCACTCAACTAGAACGATGTCCTACTAAACCTAACTTAGGAGGGTATTCCTTAGTCCGGTATCGGTAATCAACAAGTGGACAACCAAGTTGTAACACATTTAAAATTTATATTTTAGCATACACATGGATTTCAGACATACAAAAAGAAGTTGTATAAATTTTGTAGTGAAAATATTTTTATAAATATTGTATTTGTTCTCATCAGTTTTAAAAAGTATAGTTGTCCACGAGTCGATCAAGTTATCGAGCGTAGGACCTCCGACAACCTAAGAAGGTATGGGTCCACCGCTAGTCTTGTGACGGTGAATGATATTATCATCCTACGGTTCATCGGACCCCTGGATTGGGTCATGATGTTGTAGGATGAAATATCATTCTGCTCTACCACCGGTGTGCCTTTGTCATCATCGCCCTAAGCCCCATAACAAAACCGACCTGCTTGCGACCTTGCTTGATGGTTTCATATATAGCAAAAGTCTATATATGGGCACTTATATGTCAAACATAAGCACTGAAAATCGAACCAAGAAGCAAGAAGAAAAAAAAATAAAAAAATGGGGATGAGATAGAGGAGGAATTGATCCACCCAAAAGGTCGAAAAGACAACGGGTGAATCAACCCTCAAAACTTATAACAAAAATACCTGAAAAAGAGAGCCTAAGATCCTTGAACCAATCCAAGAATGATATCATTTTCTCAAATTTTATAATTGGATCAACCCAAGAAGTGTATCCTCTCCAAATTTTGTTCCAAACAGATCGAAACGGGCCCAAAACTAATGTGACATTTGTACCCACGGCTCCATCACCTCTATGTACTCACACACCCAAGCCTAAACCCAAGTGTGGTATTTATGTTATCCAAATTTTAATGTCAAACTTCGAAAACTCCTTTATGAATGACAATTTGACAAGTTTTCTTTTAAATTCTTTATGAATACGATATATATCATCTCATGTTTTCCAACACAAAGCTGTAGAAGCCTTTAAATTTCACAAATCAAGCAAATCCACTAACGAAAACTTTCAGAATTCCCAAAATCTTGGAGACACTAAAGCCATCCAATTCCAACTCCAACCAAGAGCTTTCCATATCATATAAGCACGAAATTATCCAAATAAAACCAAATAAGTGCTCAAGGCCGGGGGCAACAGAGAGAGACAGCCAAGAGGGACGGCCAAGTCCCAAAATAATCCCATGGGTAGGGACAAGAAAGAGAACAGCCCAACCCTAAAACAAGATCACGGCCAGGAACCACAAAGAGAGCAGCCCAACCCCAAAACAAGCTCACGACCCTGGACCACAAAGAGAGCATCCCAACACCACCACCCTCCAATTTGTCATATAAAGAAATCACAAGGTAAAGCTCACGGCTAAGGGATAGTAAAGAAGAAAGCTAAGCCCAAACCAACCACGGCACAAACCAAGAAATCACAACAGTAAGGCTCACGGCCAGAGGCAACGAGGAGAAAGCCAAGCCCCAAATCAAACATATTCAACATAAAAGAGCTACAGGTGAAGGCTCACGGCCAGGGGTAGCAGAGAACGGCCGACAAAAGGAAACCAGCTAGGATGCTCACGGGTAAAGGCAACGGACCAAAATCACTAAACCAGTTTCTCAGCAAAGGGGGAAGCAGGGAACAACCAAACAAAATAAAAGAGAACCATGTTAATGCTCTTGGGTAAGGGAAGCAAGGGAAAACCACCACAGCATTGTTATTATGCCTCTTTGATATACATAAGAGAGTGAATGGACAAACTCCCATAAACTATCTAGATTGAAGCCATTTTATATCAAACGAGACATAATAACGAATTGATCAGCTTATATCAAACATTCCAACATAAGAGTACACATTGAATTCATAATAATTGGGATGACAAACTTGATTATCAATAACAATCTCAGGAGAAACTTTATATGAAGAACTTCCAACCAAAATGAGTCCAGCAAAGGGACAAGACAGGGAACCGTGACCAGTAAACTTGAGCCCAGCAAGAAGGGCAAGACAGGGACCACAACAGGCACACCCGAGCCCAACAAGGTGGGACAAGAAAAAAAGAATAAAACACAATTTCAGTCCAACTAAACCCAGTAAAAGAGAGCCAACAGATAAGCTTTTGAGCCAAACCAATTCCTTGTCTAAAATCCAATTAAACCCAATATAAAGGCTAAAGAAAAGAATACAGTTTAAGCCAAAACCGCACCCACCAAATGGGGAAAACAGATCAGCATTTCCAGCATGAGTTCAACCCAAAAGAGCCAAAACTGATCCCAGCACAGGGGCAAACCGAGCCCAGCACATGGGGCAATAGAAAGAATTATGACAGATAAACTGAGCTCAGCAAAGGGAGCATACCAAACCAAATCTCATGCAAAACCGGTCCCCAAAACCTCAAGCCAAACCGAGCCCACCAAATGGGCAAAAATAGTACAAAATTTTCAGCTAAAATCCAGCCCAGAAGGAGCCAAAACCGAGCCCACCACATGGGCAAAACAGGGCAGAATTTCCATCTAACATTTAATTCAAAAGGAAGCCAAAACCGAGCCAACCAAATGGGTCAAAATAAAATATAATTTTCAGCTAAACCGAGCCTAGCTTCAGGCCAAACCAAATCCAGCAAAAGAGACCAAAAACAGAGAAAACACCCCAAGTAAACCGAGCCCACTAAATGGGGAAAACAAAAAGACAACACTTCCAGTCATCAAAGTCAAATCTCATGAAGTTGTGTCTCAAAATATTATGCCTGACATATGTTTCAAATAGTAAAAGATAACAGGAAACGAATAAGCATAAACAGATCCCTAATACGAACATTATCCAATACTGAAACTAATTTCAGCATTTACTTGAACAGGAATAATAAAAAACATCAATATTTCATTTCCAGCATGAATTCTAGATGAGCAAATATCATTTCAGAGCTCATAACTATGACTTCTCCAAGTATTTTGAGCAGAAAAAGAGAAGGCAGCCATATTATACTTCATTTTTATTGATTCAATCAAGTATCCATGACTAGATCTTTAAACAGGCCTAAATCTTATTTTCACATGCTTTATAAGAGAAAAGAAATACTTTTATGTGTCATGTAAAATGGTGCAGATTACAAGAAAGAAGAGAAATATCTCTTAATGCAGACTCATAGTAAAACTGTAAGACAGATTCAAGAAAACACCTCCTACAGAAACCCTCCTTCTAAAAGCTTCGAGAAACAGCAACCAACGAATACTTTAAAATCCCAGCACACAAGAACCTAGCCGAGAAGGAATTCCAGCAGAGCCTTCTCCTAAAAGCTTAAACAGCAACTAGCAAAAACCTCAGCCTTCCTTTTTCTCTAAAAATTTTTAACAACCCAAAACAGTACCCTAAGAAGCCCTTTTATAGGCAGAGATGAGAGGGGGACAACCACCTACTAGCCCTAAGGTGGTCGAATCAAACAACGAGAAGGAATCGTCACCATAAAGGTGGAGAAAGTAAAGCCTCAAGAAGGAGAAGAGTCGGCCAGCCGAGCTCCCACGATTGGAGAGTTAAGCGGTCGACCGGCCATGCGAGGAAGGAGAAGAGTCGAGAGAGAGGAAGATTGCTGCGTGGATGAGCCACGAGATCTAGAGCACAGAGGGACGAGCCGAGCGGGTGATCGAGTCGTGGGATGAGTCGAACGAAGGGTTTAGTGTGCGGTAAATAGGCTTTAGGGTTATAATTATTATTCTAAGTGATAATATAAATATAAAAGTATTTAATATTTCAAAAATAAAAAATTGATTTGTACATTTTTATTCGTGCGTCATAGCATAACAAAAATGGATTAGGTAATTCTGACATTCCGAACACGTTGGTATGGTTCAATTCACTGTCGAAGGTAATTTTAACGAATTCATCGATGTTCGTGCAATTTGCTCGTGCGCAGAATTATGGCAATATGGGTGTCTTTTCTTGCTAAAATTGGTATCTAGGACGCCTTGGCACATTCCCTTTTGTTGTCGAAGGTCGTCCGGAGAAGTTTACATTTTCACTCATCTTTTAAGCTCAATTTTAGTCTGATCTTGTGCAACTTAGTGAATTTTGTGCATTTTGTGTGTGCGTTGATGATAAAGTCCTGAAGAGGTTTTTCAAGGGCTTTAGATCCTATTGGGAACTTCTCCCTGAGTCTCCACATGATAGTCATTTACCACTCGACCATACGACGATGATTTTGAGATCATCAATGTGAGACATCACAAGAGAAATAGGAAGTGGCTGGAATTTCTAAGAGAACGGATTCCAATACTAGTTTTCCAAGATAGTCAATAGGAACCCCTAGAGCTAGATCCTAGGATCCTAAGGAAAAGAGCAATGACCTCAAAATGAGGTCAACACCCACCCAACCAAAAAAATTTGATTTAACACAAAGCATATATTTTTAAGTTGTAACCTAAGCAAACCAAATAGTAAATTTGAGATCAAGAACTATCATTTTTCTATTATACAACTTTCTAACACATCAAAATCCTATCATTTCAACGCATGCCCATGTGGTGCTTTTATTGCTCAAGCAAATGGCTTGCGCTTTTGAATTTAAACAGCAGTAAAGTTTTGCTATATCCTGACGTGGGACTAATGATATAAGAAAATCTTATACGTGAAAGTAGTCCAGGTCAGCATTTATTTTTTTTTTACACTTAAGTTTTGCCTTCTCCCAAACTATAATTGTATTAAAGAAAATGTTATATTTTTTTGAAAAAATGTGAGCAAATTTATTATTTTAATTAACAATATAATAATTATTTAAATAATCTTATTTAATTTAAATTAAATTAAAATTTCAATTATAATTTAAAGTGATTTTAAATTAACATAGAGTTTATATTCAGAATCTTAATGAGCTTATCAATAAATTTTAAATGGAATTATTTATTTTTATTTAGTTTTCTAATTGAGTAGTATGCATGTAAATTTTTCTAAAAAATATTAAAGAATTTTTATGTTATAATCTTTAATAAAATTATCATAGTATTGATAATAAAATGATTATACAACTTTTTCAAGTAATATTCTTTTTTATACTTTTTTGGTCAGCATTTTTTATCAATTTTATATTAAAATTTTAGAAGTAAAATAAAATCATCAATATCAGTCGTATGATTAGATAAAAAAAGATTAAAACTCTTTTTTATATTTATTTGTTGTTCCTAAATTAAAAAAAAAAAAATTTGACTCGGCCCCTGAGTTAGGGTCTCTTTTGATCTCTAGTTGAACTAAATACAAGGGGCATGCGGTCCCTTGCTTCTAAGGGCAAACCACATGATAACAAACGAAAAGAGTGAGAATTTTTTTGAGTATGGGGGAAAATCTAAAAAATAGATTATAAAACGAAATTTGAAAAATGATTCCACGCCTGAATGTCAGCCCACATATTTATAGGAGCATCCTAAAGAGAAGTACTTTAGGCTTGGCTATATAAGAAATCATTACTATCTAGGTACTCAGAAGTCTTAATAGCCAAGACTTGTTACCTTGCTTGAATGAAAAACTCCTAGCAAGGTAAATTTCCCTCAAGACTATTTAAAGCAGGATACTATTATAGTATGACAAATGAGTATCAAACAACATGGTATATTTCTCGGCTAAAAAGCAAGAATCCTACTTTTCATGGATACTAGTAAGTATTATTAATCGGTACCAACTAATGACTTGCCTTGGTCAATTAACCTTTTTCAAGTTCTTCAATGCTTATAGAGAAACTTGCAGTTGAAGACTTTTCTCAAAAACCTCCTCATAGACAATCTAATCCAATAAATCAATTAGTTTAGCGGTGGACCTAGGTGACTAAACCAAAATTAGCACTGGCTTAGCTCATCTCATCAAATAATTTAATCTGATCAAGAAAAGAAAGCTAAAGGTTCAATTATAGGAGTTAAGGCTAAAACTTGAGCAATAGACTAGAGAAAATGCTTAATTATTATTGGAGTTTTAGTAAGATTTTATTTTTAATATATTTTATTATTAGTATTTTTCTATTTCTAGAAGTTAGAATTATCGATATGTCGTAACACATTTTCTTCATTTATCATGGCGAGTTATGGATAAATTTATTATTTTCTTAATGTGGGAGTCATCCTCCACTATTTATCTTTTAATCTTGTTTTATAAAATGGAACATGAATAACTATTTTCCCATCCCAAAAACTGTGTAGTATCATAATCCAAATTTGCCTTCAAAACGGAATCCTAATATTGTCCAAAGGTCCTCCATGGATTCTATGCCCCTTTTGGGTTTCGATACAGTCACAATTAGAGCTTGTTGGGAAGGCAATGACTAGATCACGGCAGACACCTCTCAATACAGTCGCAATTAGAGCTTGTTGGGAAGATAACGACTGACCATAGGAAGAACGACTGGATCTTAAAAGACCCCTCGCAATATAATCACTACTAGATCCAGCTGGGAAGGCAACATATGGATCGTGGCATTCAGATACCCGACTTCATGCAACATTTGTTATTTTTTCCTCGGGCGTCGAAACTATGCAGATTGAACTCTTGGCGGCAACCTTCTTTCCGCTGTGGCTTTCTCTCCCACCTCTGCTTTCTTCTCTTTCTCTTCCACCATTTTTTGTTTTTCAACAGCGGGCTTCTAGTGATATACTTCTCCGCTGGTTTCTTCTCAGTCTCCGGAGCTATTGGAATTTGTAATTTTAGTGAAATATGACTTCTTATTTCAGCTCTTTTTGTTTTCACAAAGAAGATTTTCTTTCCCGAGTACCATGAACCGAACAATCGAACTGAATCGGACGTAGGCCCATCAAAATACTCAAATTATTTCAACCCCTTTAGCTTCTCCGCTAGAGCTATCTCCAACAACTTCTCTACTCAGCTTTAAACGCTGAAATAACTCGTGAACAAAATCGATTCGGATTTTTGGACACATCCTCTTTTCTCCTCTGATAATATCATACAAGTCGGCAATGACTGGTGCCCAAAGAAATTCTACCAGTTATACTAGTTCCAGTGATTCCAAAACTAATTCAGCTTCCCATGGTGGTGCAAGAATTGCAAAAAATCATGGCATACGAGGAGGCGTGTTGTAAACTTCATGGTAAACGAGCAAACTGAAAATCAAAATCTAAACATGAAAGTTAGGTTTATCAAGCCAACGTTAATGAACCTCAAGAGCACCTACACAAGTTGTTTCAATCTCCAAAATTGTCATTGACTCTGTTTCACACTTCAACATAGAAGAGTAACTCTCTTGTCACTGCATTGCTGAGTGTTAACATAAATTTTATTCATTTATAGATAATTGATTCTAGTGAAATTGATCATATGACTAATTATTCAAAGTTATTCTCGTTTTATAAGCTTGTGCAAGCAATAAAAGGGGCAAAATTGCCGATGGTTCCCACTTGGAATTTGTCGGGATAGGAACTGACAAATTCGCCTGATTATTAACCCTTCCTGATGTGTTTTATGTTTCCAATTTGTCTTGTAATCTATTTTTCATTAATAAAATTACTTTTGATTATAAGTGTCAAGTTTGTTTATTCCTCTAGTTGTGAGTTTCGGGAATTGACTACTGGGAGGTAAATTAGCAATGCTAAAAAAAAGGATGGACTCTATTATTTTGATGATGAACTTGACACAAATAAACAATGTCAATATATGTGCAAAATTCTAACTTTATTTCCAAATCTATGGCATTATAATTTAGGTAAGTTTAATTTCAATATTTAAAATTCTTGCTATTCAGTTTATTTCAAAATAAAAATATCAACTTTCCAATGTGAGATCTGTCAATTTATCAAACAACATCGTACATATTTTTCTATCCAAATTTACAAACCAACTATATTTTTTACTCTAATTCATAGTAATATATGGGATACTTGTAAACATCTTACATACACTAGAAAAAAATGATTTGTTACAATCAATTTAGTCACACAAGATTAAGTTGCGTGTATTTAATAAAAGAAAATTGTAAGGTGAAAATAATCTTCAAAAGCTTTTACACAATGGTTGTAATACCCAAATTATAGCAATCACAGGTAAATTTTGATAATTTTAAAATGTATCCTTAATTCACATCACTCATGGTTCAATCAAATTAGTTATATACAATTCTACACGTTGAATTAATCAATATAATGTACAGCACTATACATGAATTTTTAACGAATTAGAACATATAAAACTATAAAGGTATAGTTTAAATAAACTTAATTATTCTCCCCAATCTCGTCACAGCTCCCAACCGACTCCCCCCCCCCCCCCCCCC
>JXCR01005784.1:6551-27293 GCA_002079205.1 Phalaenopsis hybrid cultivar
ATTTATAACTCTTCGGTGTCATAAACCGATGCTCTCAGCGGTATTTTTGATGTGGGATTAAATGTGTTCGAAATCGGCTCGGGAACATCGTATTTGCACTGTGCTTGATTTACATATTCGTGTTTGTCTTCATTTCAAATTGGCTTGTTTAAATTAGCTAGAGAATAGATGGAGAATGCTGGATTTAAAGCTGCACCATTCTGGCATCATTCTTATGCAATAAAAGACAAAATGTCTTTTCACCATACAAGTGTGGTGATTTAAAGTTAGATATAAATAGTTATATTATTACATAAATAATATGTAATGTCTTTATGTCAAGCTTAAAAATTTGTTTGTGCTCGACTTGCTTAATGAATGATTCAACCACAAGCTAGTTAACAAGCCTGACACTAGCAGTTCGCGAACAACGAACTTTTTTTTGACTGTCCTAGTAATGTCTGTGTAAATATGAAAGTTAGGTGTTAAATATGTAGATACATAAGAATTGTGGTATTTTGGTAAATTTACATACATGCCGCACCATACTTATACATTAATATATGACACTTGGAACTTTCATATTTATATTTATAATATTTTGGTGACATATACTAAACTTTTAAAAAGCATGTAATGGTGATTTTTTTGATTTAGTATTAAAGATTTGAGAAGTTTGAATGTAAATACGAATGTATAAGTGTTAGATATGTAAATACACGAGAATTGTGGTGTATATTTGTAAATACTAATTTATTTTTCATCTAGTTTTATTTTTATTTTTTATATAAATGCATAAAATTAAGCCTAGCCTCTTAATGTAGCCTTAAAAATAGGCTCTTGAAAAAAAATTCAACTAGACCAAAACTTAGGGGAAAGCCTGCAAATACCTCAAAATCAATTCTTATGTATTTAAATGTATAACACTTATGCTTCAATTTTTAAATAGTGGTGTTTTTACATGTTATACTAAAGCTTTGGGTGGTATAAACGTAAATAATAAAGTTTTGGTGTTATATATGTAAATAAATTGAAATTGGGTGGTATTAATGTAAATGCCCATAAAGTTTAATTTGAATGGGGTGCGAAACTACAAAGAGTACGTCCTAAAGTGACTTCCCAAAGATACCAATGAAGCCATATATTAATATAAATATTTTTATGCACTTAGTGTCTACTTGCTAATCACGTCCTTTGAAGTGATAGCTACAAAGATTACTTCTCAAGAGAACCTGGCGAGCTCCTCCGCCTAGCTCGCTTGTACTCATCAAGATCTTTTGTCGAGTTTGTCTGCATTTATCAAGCTTCACTGCCACTTTCATTTATCGATCTTTGAAGGTTATCAGAACGACCCTACTTTAAATCATTATCGTCTATGCCTATTTATGAGTTGCTTGACAACCCTAATGATATCTTTTCAATAATAAATCTCAAATAGACTCTCTACGTTACGTCCTATAATATAATATTTCTATATTTATTATTATTTTTTTTAGCCCAATGAGGGTAAGGTGGTCCATACTAGCTAACGAGAGTGGTATGAAGAAGAAGGGGCATTAGGATTAACACGAGCAAGCTAAAGCTCTATCCCTTTCCACCTTCTGCTCATCTCACAAGATCTTCTGAATTTTATGAATTTGCATAACATATGAGGTCCTTACGTTCTAAAAGAATTCAACATGAGAGCATAATTTAAAAGAAATAAACTATAACAAATTTTTTATGAAAATTAAAATTTACTTGAATAGTTGTATGTAGTTAAAATGAAAAAAATATTATATCAAGAGTTTTGATGCAGTCCAATCACAATGCACCACGTGTACAACCCGATTATGTCATGTATTAAACTATTTAGTTATTTGTATTATGTGGGGTCAAATCATACACGTGGCATATTATGATTGGNACTTTATCAATAATCTAAATCTGTTAACGAATAATTCCTCAGTACTTGTATTGTATTAATGAGGAGATTGAGCACATAGCAACTTAGTAGGAGATATTCTGCTAGGATCACGAGAATATAAGAAAAGCTACACAATTTGTGTGATTTTGAATGGGCGTAAACGAGCCGAGCTTGAATGAGCCCAATTTTTGTTGGTGTTCAACTTATTTGATTTTTTTTTTTTTTGCTCGAAAAAGGCTCATATTCCAAATAGGTCGTGAATAGAACATTTGTGCTCAGCTTGATTCAAATTCTTTTGTTTATTTTAGATTGTGTTTGGCTTGAAAATAAGATTGAATGATTTAAAAAAAAATAAGAATTAATATTTTCTTAATAGAACATAAAAAATCCATATAGAAATTTAATAATAATAATAATATTTATTAATTATTTAATTAATTCAAGTCTAACCAAGCAAAAGTTTGTGCAAGTTATTTAGTGAGCCAAACACTAGATGTTCGAACGATGAGCTTTTTTAATGACCCTAATTATAATTTAANTCTCGAGTTTCATATTTAAATAAAACTTATCTGAGGTCTCTTTTGATTTTTAGATTAACCTGAGGTGGGTATCTAAACGAAAGTTTTTTTTGGCATTTTGGAGGACGTGAAGTGTTTCAAAACGAACCAACATAAAATGATATCTTTCCTCTTGATCAAATGGTGGTGAGGGATGGGGGCGACAGTGAAAATCAAACAAAAACATGTTAAAGAATAAGGAACAATGTAGAAGCGTTTGGCCATGCTTCAGTGGTTGCATGGGCTGATGCAGGACGTCTTAGATTTAGATGATAAAATAAAATTTCAACTACAAGCTTATTACAAACACCATTTATTAGAAATCAGTACCTATAGTTTAATAAATGGGATAATGTCTAAATTCCTGGTTCTTGTATACATCTAATAACTGCAAACTTTATCAATAATCTAAATCTGTTAACGAATAATTCCTCAGTACTTGTATTGTATTAATGAGGAGATTGAGCACATAGCAACTTAGTAGGAGATATTCTGCTAGGATCACGAGAATATAAGAAAAGCTACACAATTTGTGTGATTTTGAATGGGCGTAAACGAGCCGAGCTTGAATGAGCCCAATTTTTGTTGGTGTTCAACTTATTTGATTTTTTTTTTTTTTGCTCGAAAAAGGCTCATATTCCAAATAGGTCGTGAATAGAACATTTGTGCTCAGCTTGATTCAAATTCTTTTGTTTATTTTAGTTTGTGTTTGCTTGAAAATAAGATTGAATGATTTAAAAAAAAATAAGAATTAATATTTTCTTAATAGAACATAAAAAATCCATATAGAAATTTAATAATAATAATAATATTTATTAATTATTTAATTAATTCAAGTCTAACCAAGCAAAAGTTTGTGCAAGTTATTTAGTGAGCCAAACACTAGATGTTCGAACGATGAGCTTTTTTAATGACCCTAATTATAATTTAACATAATGCACTTCCAGACATGAATTGTGCTCATGTTTAATATTGCCATATCATGAAGTATGTCAATTAATTAGAGAATCAATCAAATAATCATTGAGAGGACTGTTACTCTGAGGATCATGAAGCTCCGCATGAGCTCACGAGAATTTTATTCGCATACGCACTCCTTTCAATAGTAGTAATACCATCTTCCGAAATGGATACTCCTAGCCATGAAGAAATATGGTTTGTCGCTCTCGGGAAATCAACTATAATAGAGCTGGGGTGAACATGCATGCTGCCAACCCTCAACGTGAAATATTCACAAAAGACAACCTTCCCTGGTATGAATTGGAATACTGTGTTACCCATACTGCAATTTTATTTCGCATACACTTTATTCAGCCACATTAAGATAATTTTTTCTATACTATGTAAAGTTGCACATTGTTTGGTGCAATAAGGTATAAAATTTGAAGGATATGGACCTAGATAAACAGACTGCACCCAATTTTTATTTATCGAGGTCTAGAGAGATGCAAAGTAATTATGATAATGATATATGGATAGATAGAGCATGCTTGAAAATTCGAACTAAATTTCTTCCAGAAAGGAGTCCTAGCAAAACTCTGAATGTATAACCTAACAATTATGAAATTGTGTGGATACCATGATTACATTTTTTTATGTGAATCATGGTATCCACACAATTCTTCCCATTCTTTCTTGTGTTATATTAGTTAAGCGACCATCACAAAGTTTTGTCTATGCCACCTCTCAAGCTAATATCAGATTTATTTGCATTGTGACTTTATCCTTGTGACACTCACTTTGTCAACCTCCTGACCATCATTGACATAGTTGCATATCACTTGATATCACATCTCCATCTTTTTATATCTATATATCTCTCCCATTTTTCGTTGCCAACCTACCTCCAATTAGCATAAACTTAGGTCTTTGTTGATGGCCGCAATTATTCCGGCAGAGGGATTTTTTGCATGCTTCAACAAGGTTTCTAGCAAATCTAAAAAAGAATTATAATGCTGCAATTAATTAATTAATATGCTTTTTCGGGCTTCTCCTTTCTTCCATCGGCAACGGTCTTGAAAAAATAATAAGAAATGGAAATCATATTTCTTCATGGCGATCATGCATTAAAATTTATGTTAGCCTATAGGGAATGATACATACCTAACAAATTGTTTGTTGTAATGTTGCAAATCATATGCAAGTTAAAAAGAATGGAAATCGCATGCGATGAAACAAGGAATGAGAAGGCTAGTTGACGGACTAAAAGATGGAAAGGAATAGAATGGCCGGCGAACCTCAGCTACAATTTTGTGAAGGAATAAATTGTGGTTATGTTGGAGTGTTTGATGTAGTTGGTTTGCTAACCTTATAGATATTGACATCGCAACTTCAACTTAGGCCCTGCGTTTCCAAGTTGATTTGGTTGAGACCACCAGTCTGAAAATTTTAGTTGGCCTAATTTTTGTGCTTCTTCTTCTTCTTTTTCCCCTTTTTTTGTGATTTCATGCACGAGTCTATGAAATATTTGAAATTATTTACTTAATTGATTGGGTTTTTTTTCATAATTTTCGTATCATTTTCTTTAAAAGCAACACAGCTGTGCTCCAGATCTCCGGGCTCCCGTTTTTTCAACTTATATCGTTGTAAAGTTGCCTTTTTTTATAGATTGGGCTTAAGCGGCGTTCTGGGGACTGGATATTAGGAAACATGATGGGATTTGGTGCAAAATGCGTTTTAAGGTATGCTGTTTGATAAACGAGCAGCTCTGAAGCTCCAAAAAGCATAATAATTTTTCTATATTATGATGACTTGTAGCTCTTATTGTTGAAGCGATATACGGAAAATTATCTACAGAACTGTTGTGAAAAAAAATCGAATTTTGTATAGTGCAAAATCTCATTTTCACTATAAAAATATCTTAAAAAAACATCAAATAAGCTATGGTCAAATGGTAAAATGTGTCAGCTTAGAGAACTTCTCAATTGGACATTCAATAGAGTTTCGGATACAGCTAATGATTTCCACGACCAATCTTCTATAGCATCATCAATTGCCTCACTGGCCTTTTATTGTTGCGAATAACTCCCTAATTATTTTATGCCTCAATCTTAATTTTCTTTTATTATTGCATATCTACCGCCCAACATCTGAGGTTGCAAACATACTTTTTATATGCAAAATATCATTGTTTTTGTAATTCCTTGCAGATCTAGTTCAAAATCAGAATCCTTGCCGGCTTCTGTAAGATTAACTTTTTCTCCTCAATTTTGTTGCACCCTAAATGCTGCTTTAGCTCCTTTGCATCTCATGTTTTTCTTCGTGCGTGCATTGTGCAGCCACGAATTAAGCGAACAAAGCGCGGCAGGAGCTCTTCCCGGTCTCGTTCAATCGATGCTTAAACAAATGGTCTTCCCTTTGATCTCATTGTTTTTAAGAAAGTTTTACATGCATAGCCCTCTCAATTCCCATGTATTTACATATCTAACACACCAAACCTTCAATTTTTACATACATACCCCCTTACCCATGCATATGAAAGAGTTGGGTGGTATAAATTTGAAAAGCAAAATTTAGGTTTTAGATATATAAATACATAGAAATACATTTTTGGACTGATAAATCTGTCACATTTTGCAGGCGTACTCCGATCACAGCAGTGGAGTCGGCTCGTCGGTAATTGGCATGTTTTCATGAATAAGTTATTTTTCTGTTTGCCGGCAAGCTTTAACCTTTACAAAGATCTGACACTTTCTACAAACAATAGCATAAGTTTGTTTGATTTGCAAATTGATGTTTTAGGTATTTAAATCTTTTGGTGAATACTAGATCTGTTTTTTGAACTTTCTGATTTTCTCGAGCTATACATTAAGCTACCTTATACTTTGCCTCTCTGTTAAATTTGATCTGTTTTCATTACAGAAGCACATTCTCTGTTCATCTTTTGTTCTGTTGGTATTATTTTTAGAATATTACATACATGCCATAGATTCTTATAAAGTTGCATTTTCATATCTACATTTATAACTCTTCGGTGTCATAAACCGATGCTCTCAGCGGTATTTTTGATGTGGGATTAAATGTGTTCGAAATCGGCTCGGGAACATCGTATTTGCACTGTGCTTGATTTACATATTCGTGTTTGTCTTCATTTCAAATTGGCTTGTTTAAATTAGCTAGAGAATAGATGGAGAATGCTGGATTTAAAGCTGCACCATTCTTATGCAATAAAAGACAAAATGTCTTTTCACCATACAAGTGTGGTGATTTAAAGTTAGATATAAATAGTTATATTATTACATAAATAATATGTAATGTCTTTATGTCAAGCTTAAAAATTTGTTTGTGCTCGACTTGCTTAATGAATGATTCAACCACAAGCTAGTTAACAAGCCTGACACTAGCAGCTCGCGAACAACGAGCTTTTTTTTGACTGTCCTAGTAATGTCTGTGTAAATATGAAAGTTAGGTGTTAAATATGTAGATACACAAGAATTGTGGTATTTTGGTAAATTTACATACATGCCGCACCATACTTATAAATTAATATATGACACTTGGAACTTTCATATTTATATTTATAATATTTTGGTGACATATACTAAACTTTTAAAAAGCATGTAATGGTGATTTTTTTGATTTAGTATTAAAGATTTGAGAAGTTTGAATGTAAATACGAATGTATAAGTGTTAGATATGTAAATACACGAGAATTGTGGTGTATATTTGTAAATACTAATTTATTTTTCATCTAGTTTTATTTTTATTTTTTATATAAATGCATAAAATTAAGCCTAGCCTCTTAATGTAGCCTTAAAAATAGGCTCTTGAAAAAAAAATTCAACTTGATCAAAACTTAGGGGAAAGCCTTCAAATACCTCAAAATCAATTCTTATGTATTTAAATGTATAACACTTATGCTTCAATTTTTAAGTAGTGGTGTTTTTATATGTTATACTAAAGTTTTGGGTGGCATAAATGTAAATAATAAAGTTTTGGTGTTATATATGTAAATAAATTGAAATTGGGTGGCATTAATGTAAATGCCCATAAAGTTTAATTTGAATGGGGTGCGAAACTACAAAGAGTACATCCTAAAGTGACTTCCCAAAGATACCAATGAAGCCATATATTAATATAAATATTCTTATGCACTTAGTGTCTACTTGCTAATCACGTCCTTTGAAGTGATAGCTACAAAGATTACTTCTCAAGAGAACCTGGCGAGCTCCTCCGCCTAGCTCGCTTGTACTCATCAAGATCTTTTGTCGAGTTTGTCTGCATTTATCAAGCTTCACTGCCACTTTCATTTATCGATCTTTGAAGGTTACCAGAACGACCCTACTTTAAATCATTATCATCTATGCCTATTTATGAGTTGCTTGACAATCCTAATGATATCTTTTCAATAATAAATCTCAAATAGACTCTCTACGTTACGTCCTATAATATAATATTTCTATATTTATTATTATTTTTTTTTAGACCAATGAGGGTAAGGTGGTCCATACTAGCTAACGAGAGTGATATGAAGAAAAAAGAGAAGGGGCACTAGGATTAACACGAGCAAGCTAAAGCTCTATCCCTTTCCACCTTCTGCTCATCTCACAAGATCTTCTGAATTTTATGAATTTGCATAACATATGAGGTCCTTACGTCCTAAAAGAATTCAACATGAGAGCATAATTTAAATGAAATAAACTATAACAAATTTTTTTATGAAAATTAAAATTTACTTGAATAGTTGTATGTTTTAGTTAAATGAAAAAATATTATGTCAAGAGTCTTGATGCAGTACAATCACAATGCACCACCTGTACAATCTAATTCTGTCATGTATTAAACTATTTAGTTATTTGTATTATGTGGGGTCAAATCATACACGTGGCATATTATGATTGGACTGAATCAGGACTCTTGATGTAATATTTTTTTTTCCAAATGGGGTTTCATGGAATAGGTTTGACTTTCGAGTAAGCGAGTTGAATTTGGGTTGGATTCGTGTTGCTAACTTATTTAATGTTTCGAACAAGTCAATTTCGGGTCCGTCTCAACCCCACTTGCAAACCCAATTTCACACTCTCATCACTCAGTTCTTATATATTTACATATCTAACCCTTAATTTTTTTTCATTTTACATTTAAATATATCCGACCCTGGTGCGGCGCAGTGAAAGCCTTTTTCTGTACAATTTAGGGCGGGGAGGGGTAATGGCGGTGGAGGTGCTCTCCATGTACAGAGCGCTTCTTAGGGCGACACGGAAGACTTTCGACGGCGATAAGCTGATGCTAAGCCAGTCGGCGGCGGAGATCCGGCGAAGATTTGAGGAGAATCGCGCCGTCTCGTCGGAGGCGGAGGTGAAGAGGCTCGTCGACGAGGCGCGAGATGCCTCCCACTTCATCACCCACATGATCGTCCAGGCAAAGCGAAGCTCTAGTGGCGGTTTTGGTATTTAATCTCTAACCTTATCAACGCCCTCTCTTGTTACCGTATCATCACTATCTCGGGTAATGTTGTGTTCCGAATTAGGTAGTGTTGGTTGATTCTTGGGTACGATGCGGNCAAGCGAAGCTCTAGTGGCGGTTTTGGTATTTAATCTCTAACCTTATCAACGCCTTCTCTTGTTACTGTATCATCACTATCTCGGGTAATGTTGTGTTCCGAATTAGGTAGTGTTGGTTGATTCTTGGGTACGATGCGGGACGGAAGAAGAATCTGAGGGTAGAACTGCGGATTTGTTTATAGAATAACTGAATTTGAATCTAGTCAACCACGGACGTGTTATGAAAAAGTAACAATTGGTGCTATTTTTTATTTGATGTGAAAGAATTGGGTGCTGTATGAATTTAAAAATGAAAATTTTGGTGTGAGATATGTAAATCCATATGATTTGAGTGCCATGTTTTTTATTTTTTAGGGCAGGATGAGAACTCGAATATGACACTTTTGAATTTTGCGCGTTGCATATTCAAGCATGGCTGGACATTTTTGAAGTGATAAATATTTGGTTTAAATTCCAACTAAAACATTTGGACAATCATTGTCATCTACACTTGAAGTCTTTCAGTCTCATATTTGGTTGGAAGCAACACTGAGTGCTGAGTTGGTGTTGGTATGTNATTTTGGTGTGAGGTAGGTAAATCCATATGATTTGAGTGCCATGTTTTTATTTTTTAGGGCAGGATGAGAACTCGAATATGACACTTTTGAATTTTGCGGGTTGCACATTCAAGCATGGCTGGACATTTTTGAAGTGATAAATATTTGGTTTAAATTCCAACTAGAACATTTGGACAATCATTGTCTTCTACACTTGAAGTCTTTCAGTCTCATATTTGGTTGGAAGCAACACTGAGTGCTGAGTTGGTGTTGGTATGTTAATCACTAAGTGAGCTCGTGAAGTGTTTTTATGGAGATATTGGTAGTTGGAGCTTATTGAGATTGGGCTTCCTTTCGTCTAGAGTGCATGGTGAAGACTTTCCCTTGAAACTATCTTTTTTGCCCTCCAATTTGTTGTGTTATACTTTTTTGAAAATTTTGTGACCATTTTTTGTTTGGAAGTTTCACATACATACCACTCAATTCCTATCATATCTAACACCCAAATTTTCATTTTTACATACATCCACCTTGCCCATGAATGGCTGAATTTGAATCTGTCTGTGAGTCACACCCAAGTAATACAACGTGAAATAGGGGGGAGAGGAGAGGGAGGGAGGGAGAGAGAGAGAGCACAATAATGAACAAGAATCGCACCAAGGAATAAAATATAGAACATGAGAGACAAACATAGAGAAACAATGCATAGTAATGAATTTATTCATGAAATGACCCTTGATTTATAGACAAAGGGGGTGTAATAAATGAAATTACATTTATGCCCCTACTTAAGTGGGGACTCTACAGGTTTTTATTTCATTTTTGTGGGCCTAGAGCCTTGTTCCTTTTTCATAGGACTTCGTCGAACTTTGTCGATCGACTGGATCAGGTAGGCGTTGTCAGTTGGTTGTGTTATTGAAGTCAGTTGGGTAGCAAGTGACTCGGTTTAGGTTGTTGGAAGGTTAGATCCATAGATGTTGTTGGTCGCCCTATCTTTTATTAGTCTAGAGTCGGTAGAATTGATCGACTAAGTCTTGCTGATCGGTTGGCATAATGTCCGTCGTCCCTTGACTCTCGTCAAAGAACTTTTATCGGCAGACCGAAGCTCGGTTATTGGGCAGAGGGTGAATCATTGTAATACGACAGATAGCCTACCCTTAAATGAAGAGATCTTTGGTGAAGGTTGTTGTTCGTCCTCAGTGTATCCATAAGGTCTTGGAATTGGCCCTTTCTTTGGGCTTGATTGCATTAAAGTATTATGATCACCATTTATCTTATATTGGGTGAGCCGCTCGGCTTGTACCACATACTCATTTTTATCTTGTTGAACGTCTGGGTCTCCCAAATCTTTTGCTAGCCAGTGAGTCCACCCTTTAATATTCTTTTTTGTCTCCTGGACCGTCAGATCTTCTCAAGATTTGTGCTGACATAATTTCTGTTTACAACATGAAAATGTGTATTTCACTTTTAAAAGTTAAAGTAGTTGTATTTTTTAATGTGATATGAAAGATTTGGGTGATATAAATGTAAAAAGCAAAATTTTGGTAACATATGAATCGAGTGGTATGTATGTAAATGCCTCCTTTTGTTTTTGCATGTAAATTAGATAATGGAAAGAAAATATTGCTTCATCAAGATATAAAATATTTATGTAAAAAAAAAAAAAATTAACCATAGTGAAGGAGAAACAAGCCTGATTAGAAGGTAGACCAAAGAATGTGCCCATTGCGCAAGATTTGCCATCGTTGTTGCCACCAAGGTAACTCGAGGCTCTTTCTTTGCTTACATCACAGGACTTGGTATTCTTTTTGGGGCATTTGAATACATACCACCCAATTCTTATGTATTTACGTATACAACATCTAGAATTTACTTTTTTTACATTTATGCTCCTCCAATATTTCATGTCACATCAAAATTATCACTAATTTAACTTTTAAAAAGTGAAGAACACCTTTTCATGCATTGGTAAGGTGAAGTATATGTAAAAATTGAAGTTTTTGTGTTAGAAATTAAGTGATATGTATGCAAATCTTCCATTCTTTTTAGTTTTATAGCTTATGGCTACTCGTTATACGATACTATTCTAATGTGCTTGCATATCTAACTCCTAAACATTCATATTTATACGCATGCCATTCAAATCATCATAACCATCGTTTTAAGGTGCTGTATTGTAATGTATTCAAGTTAAATGCTGTTGGACATAAAAAAAATGACGATTTTAATCTAGGATTTAGTAAATCGAGCTACTCCTCAATTCTGTCACAGTTGTGTCTTAAACCTCAGATTTATAGGATTTTTACTAGAGCTGTTAAAGCTATTACCTTATATCTCCTAAAATCCTGAAAGTGAGATGCATATTTTCATGCATAGGTTTATGACACCAAAATATTATAATAGTAAATATTGAATTTTGGATGTTTAGATTTGTAAATACTTTCTTTTTCATGCACTGATCTTTAATCATTTTAGCTGCTTGAGATTTTCCACTAATGTCCCTATTTCATATCAAAATGTAACTGTAATTTTGTAAAATTACAAATTTACATGTCGTTCAGTATTTTCATCCTTAAATTAACCTCCTTGTAATATGCCAATATGTCACATGTTATCTTATTTTATCTTGTAATATGTCATTATGTTACATCTTCCATTGCATTTGTTTTTTTATTTTTTTTTATTTTCAAAGTCGCTGCAATTTGGTTAAATATGAAACTATTCTTTTAATAATTTTTGCAATGCCTTTATCTATTATAAATATACCGCCCACCCTCTTTCATCCATTTTTAAAATTCACATCAAAAAAGTAAAATACACATTTTTATGACACCAAAGTGATAAAACTTACTAGTGCAAATATCAAACTTTGGGGGGTTATTTATGTAAATACATAAGAATTGTGTGGTATATATGTAAATTTCCCAAAAATCAATCTTCAATCCCATTCAAAACTCCTCAACAGCAACAGTTTCATCTGCAGATACAAATTGAGTGAAAATAAATTTTTTTTATTTTTTTAAAAACATATTTTCAATCTGTTCTCATGCTATTTGAAAAATAAATAAATAAATTGTTTTGCAGTCGTGAAGCCTGGTAAAGATCATGCTGGTGCAACCTTAGAGGTTCCTTCTGAAGAGATTCTCTCCAAGCAATTCAGAGGAAGTTAAAACCTGCTGTAGGCTCCCCAGGTTTCAGATTTACATACTTACCCATAATTCCTATGTATTTGCATAATCTAACATCTATACTTCATTTTTGCCTCCTTATCCATGCATGAAAAGGTGCATTTCACTTTTTAAAGGTTAAAACAGTGATAAGTTTAGGTGNGAGTCTCACATAAATACCACTCAATTCCTATGTATTTACATATCTAACACCCAAATTTCAATTTTTACATACATCCACCTTATCCTTTAATTGTTGAATATGAATCTGTCTGAGAGTCACACCCAAGGAATAAAACGTGAAATAGGAGGGAGAGAGAGAGAGAGAGCACAATAATGAACAATAATCATACCCAAGGAATATAGTATAGAACATGAGAGAGAGACAATGCATAGTAATGAATGAGAGAATTGTGTAACATTTTATTATGAAATGACCTCCTATTTTTAGACAAAGGGGGTGTAATATGTGAAGTTACATTTATGCATCTACTTAAGTGAGGGCTCTACATGTTATTATTTTTGTTGCTCTTGGGCTCAGCCGACCGGCCTTGATAGGACTTCGTCGAGCTTTGTCGGTCGACTAGATCAGGTAGGCTCTGCTACTTGGTTGTGGAATTGAAGTCTTGGTGGGTATATAGTTGGGTAACGAGTGACTCGGTTTAGGTTGCAAAATGTTAGATCAGTAGACGTTGTTGGTCGCCATGTCTTCTACTGGTCGGGAGTCGGTAGAATTGATCGGCTAAGTTTTGCTAATCGGTTGACATAATGTTCGTCGGCCCTTGACTCTCGTCAAAGAACTTCCGTTGACAGAGTGAAGCTTGGCTATCGAGCAAATGGTGAATCACTATAATACGACAGGTAGCCTGTCCTTAGACGAAGAGATCTTGGGTGAAGGCTACCAGTCGTCTTCAGTGTAGTCATAAGGTCTGAGATTGTCCCCTTCTTCGGGCTTGATTGCATCGAAGTGTTATGTTTGGTTGATCATTTGTCTTATGATTTGGTTAGCCACTCGACTTGTACCACATACTCTTCTTGATAACAATTGAATTTGAGTTTGATTCATCTGATCGGGCGTCTGGGTCCCCAAAGTCTTTTGCGAGCAAGTCCACCCTTTGATATTCTTTTATCTCATGGATCATTAGATCTTCTCAAGATTCGTGCTGATATAATTTCTGTTTACAGCATGCAAATATATATTTCACTTTTAAAAGTTAAAATAGTTGTATTTGTTAATGTGATATGAAATATTTGGGCGGTGTAAATGTAAAAAAGTAAAATTTAGGTTACATAAGAATTGAGTGGTATGTATGTAAATACCTCTTTTTGTTTTTGCATGTAAATTAGATAATGGAAAGAAAATATTGCTTCATCAAGAAATAAATATTTATGTAAAAAAAAATTAACCAGAGTGAAGAAGAAACAAGCCTGATTAGAAGGTGAGAATAGAGCAAAGAATGCCCCCCTTTGTGCAAGATTTGCCATCGTTGTTGCCACCAAGGGAATCCGAGGCTCTTTCTTTGCTTACATCACATGACTTGGCATTCTTTTTGGGGCATTTGCATATTTAACATCTAGAATTTACTTTTTTACATTTATGCCCCTCTAATCTTTCACGTCACATCAAAATTATCACTAATTTAACTTTTAAAAAGTGAAGAACACCTTTTCATGCATTGGTAAGGTGAAGTATATGTAAAAATTGAAGTTTTTGTGTTAGAAATTAAGTGGTATGTATGTATACCTTCCATTCTTTTTACTTTTATAGCTTATGGCTACTAGTTATACCATGCAAGTCTCATGTGCTTGCATATCCAACTCCTAAACATTCATATTTATATGCATGCCATTCAAATCATCATAACCATCGTTTTAAGGTGCTGTATTGTAATGTATTCAACTTAAATGTTGCACGACATAAAAAATGATGTTTTTAATCTAGGATTTAGTAAATCAAGCTACTCCTCAATTTTGTCACAGTTGTCTTAAACCTCAGATTTATAGGACTTTTACTAGAGCTGTTAGAGCTATTACCTTATATCTCTTAGAAGTGAGATACATATTTTCATGCATAGGTTTATGACACCAGGATGTTAGATTTGTAAATACTTTTGTTTTGCAGTCGTGAAGCCTGGTAAAGATCATGCTGGTGCAACCTTAGAGATTCCTTCTGAAGAGATTCTCTCCAAGCAATTCAGAGGAAGTTAAAACCTGCAGTAGGCTCCCCAGGTTTCAGATTTACATACGTACCCATAATTCCTATGTATTTGCATAGTCTGACATCTATACTTCATATTTGCCTCCTTATCCATGCATGAAAAGGTGCATTTCACTTTTTAAAGGTTAAAACAGTGATAAGTTTAGGTGTTAGATATGTAAATCTGTAGGAATTGGGTGGTATGTATGTAAATGCCCCTTCTTTTCAGCAAAAACATAAAATGACAAACCAAAAAAAATGGGGCATTTTGCATTCATACCACCCAATTTCTATGTATTTACATGTATAACAATTAAACTTAATTTTTTACATATATACCATCTAAATCTTTCATATTAAATTAAAAATATCATCGATTTAACTTAACTACTTGCACTCCTGCTTGATCCAGTCTTTCAAACTTTTGCTATCGAAAGAACATTTTAAATTTGTATTTTTTTTTAAAAAGAACTGTTAAATTAGTAAATAAACTGCATTATGTGTAGGGCTGTGAACGAGCCGAGCTTGAGCGAGCTCAGGCTTGCTCGTGTTCGGCTCGTTCGAAACTGCTCGTGTTCGAAATTGGCTCGTGAACAGTGTTCGTGTTCTGCTCGATTTAAATATTTATGTTCGTGTTCGACTCGAAATTTACTCGTGAAAATTAAATTAAAAATAATAGATGTAAAGTGTTAGATTCGAACATCGACCAAATGTATGCAAAAGAAGACACTAACCACATCACCACGCAAGGTATTATTATTTAAACTTATATATAATATATTATTGTATAAATAAATATATTATATAATAAATTTTTTATTTCGAGTTAAAATTGAGTCNTTTTAACTTAACTACTTGCACTCCTGCTTGATCCAGTCTTTCGAACTTTTGCTATCGAAAGAACATTTTAAATTTGTATTTTTTTTTTTAAAAGAACTGTTAAATTAGTAAGTAAACTGCATTATGTGTAGGGCTGTGAACGAGCCGAGCTTGAGCGAGCTCAGGCTTGCTTGTGTTCTGCTCGTTCGAAACTGCTTGTGTTCGAAATTGGCTCGTGAACAGTGTTCGTGTTCTGCTCGATTTAAATATTTATGTTCGTGTTCGACTCGAAATTTACTCGTGAAAATTAAATTAAAAATAATAGATGTAAAGTGTTAGATTCGAACATCGACCAAATGTATGCAAAAGAAGGCACTAACCACATTACCACGCAAGGTATTACTATTTAAACTTATATATAAATATATATAATATATTATTGTATAAATAAATATATTATATAATAAATTTTTTATTTCGAGTTAAAACTGAGTCCAACACTAGCGAACAAATAAAGAGTTATTCGTGTTCGGCTCGTTTATAATTCGAGCTTGAAAAAAGCTATGAAATTAGTCTCTATTTTTTTTAAAAAAATCATTTGCAATAAACACTTGTGAGTGGTGTAACTGAGTCAAAATATGCAATGTAGGTCACAACTCNTTGAGTCCAACACTAGCGAACAAACAAAGAGTTGTTCGTGTTCGGCTCGTTTATAATTCGAGCTTGAAAAAAGCTATGAAATTAGTCTATTTTTTAAAAAAAATCATTTGCAATAAACACTTGTGAGTGGTGTAACTGAGTCAAAATATGCAATGTAGGTCACAACTCACTCATTAAATAAGCATACAAATCAGCTTCATTTACGGGTGTAATTGAGTCGAGCCAACTCGGCTCAAACTTAAACTCGATAAATGTTTTGCATGCTAAGCTCAAAAGGGCTGAGAAGCCATACTCAAGCCTGACCTACTCATAAATAGTGCACCAATTTGTTTAAATATATAATAAAATAATATACATTTAAATTTTATTAAAATTTCTAACTATTTAAAATATTTTTTAAAAATTATATTTAATAATTCATATNCTGAGTCGAGCCAACTTGGCTCAAACTTAAACTCGATAAATGTTTTGCATGCGAAGCTCAAAAGAGCTGAGAAGCCATACTCAAGCCTGACCGACTCATAAATAGTGCACCAATTTGTTTAAATATATATTAAAATAAGATACATTTAAATTTTATTAAAATTTCTAACTATTTAAAATATTTTTTAAAAATTATATTTAATAATTCATATTAAATAATTCTTATTATTGCTCATTAAATATATAATATGTTGCCAGACAACCCCTTAACATCGACATTTATGGATCTCACACTTAAAACTTTATATTTATCAATATAACACAAATTTTGTTAAAATAACAAAATTAACTCTTCTCATTTAATTTTTTATTCTTCCACCTCGTGGTTCATCNTTTATTATTGCTCATTAAATATATAATATGTTGCCAGACAACCCCTTAACATCAACATTTATGGATCTCACACTTAAAACTTTATATTTATCAATATAGCACAAATTTTGTTAAAATAACAAAATTAACTCTTCTCATTTAATTTTTTATTCTTCCACCTCGTGGTTCATCATGGAGCTCAGCGAGTTCATCTAACTCGCATGTTGCTAGGGCAATCAGAAAAGAATCATGTTCGCAAACAATTAGAATTTGGCTCATTAAATAGCTCGTGTTTGAATCGTTTTCTAAGCATGCGAGTCGAATATAAATAATTTTTTTATTTAAGTTCGAATTAAAAATAAGTTGAACACAAACAATCTTGAACTTGTTTGGCTCGTTTTAGCTCGAAATGTGAAAATTATAGATATACATATTATTTATATAATAATATAATAAATATATATATGTTTAAGTTTATTAAATCACACCCAACAGCTCACAGCTATTTTCAAAGATTCAATTTCAACATGAATATGTAAATCAAGCAGAGCAAATACACAATATTCACGTGAAATTTTGAATGAACCGAACACGAGCTAAGCTCATCTCGCTCGAGCTCAACCTGTTTACAGTCCTACCTGTTGCTTCAACCCTCAGCTCTCTCTGTGGCTCTCCCTCTCTCTATCCAACTCTCAATCTTCAAACAAAGGAAGCTTTTTAAATACATGCAACCTTACTTACCCATGCGTAAAAGCTCTATTTTGTTTTTTTTATTGAATTAAAATGATAGCATTTTTTATATGATATGAAAGATTAAGTTGGTATAAATGTAAAGAGTATAGGTGCTAAATATGTAAATACATTGGAATTGAGATGTCTCTACGTAAATGCCACTCAAATAACAAAATAGGAGGATGAAGGAATAGGCTGAGACTGGCAAGAGGGGTGGCAGAGTTACTGAATTACAGAGTTTTGTTGTATTAACTAAATTTTATAAATATATAGTTTTTAGTGGTGTTAAATTTGTAAATATTGGTGTTCAAAGTGTTAAATTTATATAAATATGTAATATAAATTAATATTATTTGTTTCTCTTNCACATGTACATATTATTTATATAATAATATAATAAATATATATATGTTTAAGTTTATTAAATCACATCTTATGTGATTCTGAGCCTTTTATTGCATAGAAATGATCCAGGTTCAAACCCAACATCTCATGGCTATTTTTTTCAATTAATTTAAAAGATCCAATTTAAGGCACAAAACGGTCAAACACGAATAAGAATATGTAAATCAAGCAGAGCAAATACACAATATTCACGTGAAATTTTGAATGAACCGAACACGAGCTAAGCCCATCTCGCTCAAGCTCAACCTGTTTACAGTCCTTGTTGCTTCAACCCTCAGCTCTCTCTCTGGCTCTCCCTCCCTCTCTCTCTCTCTCCACCTTCTTCTCTCAATCTTCAAGCAAAGGAAGCGTTTTAAATACATGCAACCTTACTTACCCATGCGTAAAAGCTCTATTTTGTTTTTTTATTGAATTAAAATGATAGCATTCTTTATATGATATGAAAGATTAAGTTGGTATAATTGTAAAGAGTATAGGTGCTAAATATGTAAATACATTGGAATAGAGATGTCTCTACGTAAATGCCACTCAAATAACAAATTCAATTGCCAGAAAAGAACCACACAAAATAGGAGGATGAAGGAATAGGCTGAGACTGGCAAGAGGGGTGGCAGAGCTACTGAATTACAGAGTTTTGTTGTATTAACTAAATTTTATAAATATATAGTTTTTAGTGTGAAATATGTAAATATTGGTGTTCAAAGTGTTAAATTTATATAAATATGTAATATAAATTAATATTATTTGTTTCTCTTTTATAATAAATAAGCTGGCTCAGGGACCGACTAGAGTTAGCACATTAAGCTCAAGCTTAAGTTTGAAATCCATTAATTAATCAATCTCAAGCTTAGGTGGAAGATAGCTCGAGCTTAACTCAACTCGTTCACGTGCCTAACTTCATTACAACAACAACAACAACAAAACCTTTATATCCCACTAAGTAGCGTTGGCTACATGAAACCCTTTTTCTCCATTGCGTCCTATTTAGTGTTGTATTTTAATTTAATTGTAATAAATTAAGATCATTTTTAATACAATATGCTCAAGTCTTCCTAGGTTTACAACTACCTTTCTTAACACAAGTCGAATCTAAAACAATTACTATTCTAATCGGATCATCAGGTGGTCGACGTTTAATGTGACCAAACCATCTAAGACGACTCTCTCTAATTTTGTGCNCTACAACTACCTTTCTTAACACAAGTCGAATCTAAAACAACTACTATTCTAATCGGATCATCAGTTGGTCGACGTTTAATGTGACCAAACCATCTAAGACGACTCTCTCTAATTTTGTGTGTCGCTGGAGCTACAGCAACCCTATCACAGATATATTCGTTTCGCATTTTGTCTCCAAGTGTAAAGCGACTCATCCACCTAATCATTCTAATCTCCGCAACACTTCGCTCAAACAACAAAAAAGGAAAATATTCATTTCATGATTTAGCATGGGCTAAATGCAAGTTTTTGCACACTAAAAACCAACCATAAAATAGCTCAAAACAAGAATTCAAAAATAATAAGAAGAAGAAGAAACTAAAATCTAAAAAAGAGTTAAATTAGGACCAACATTCATTCATTCAAGGAAATAATTGTAAGTAAATTACCTCTTCCTCTTCTTATTTCCCCTAAAATCATCACCTTTGTTAAAGCCACTCAGATCATCAGTAGTCTCTGCAGTATTCTGCTTCTTCAGACCCTTCCGACCTCCATGGCCAAACTTGCTCTCCCTGAAACTCCTCCTGTTCTTCTTCTCCTTCCCCTTGAAACCACCAGACCTATCTCCGGGAGACACTCCGGGCCTCTTCTTATTCGATCTCTGAAAACTACTTCCTCCATCTCCAAACTCAATTCCTTCATCCCCACCGCTTGCAAAACCGCTCTTTTGTCTCTGTTTTCGCCATTTTTTCACGGATTCGATCTCTTCCTTCTTCCTTTTTACCCTTTCTTTCACCTTTTGGGCTTGAACCTCCTTCGCCATCTTCTTCGCCTCCCTTGCTTTCTTCCTCTCCTCGGCCTCCTCTATCTTCTTCTTCTCTGTAAGAAGCCTGCTCTTGATCTTCAGCATATGGTTATCGGACTTCACCATCTCGGCGTAGAAATCCGGAGGCCTGAGGAACGGGACGCCTGTCGATTGAATTTTTTCAAAGGCTTTTCGGGCGCCATGAAGCGCCTGGTTATAGAAAGCGAGCTCCCGGGTTAGATCGTCGTTCACGTCGATCTCTTCTGGCTGATCATAAGTGATGGTGAGTGTGTGGATCCAATCAAGATCCTTAGGCCAGGCAATGTCTTCAAGCTTTTCCAAGAGGCCTTCCCTGTTGTGCACAGCATTCTTTGCAGGTTCAGACAAAAGCTTCTCCTCATATCCTGACTCAGAATTTGTTTCCTCATCACTGATATCATCACCTTCCTTCATGGTTTCCTCGTTTGAATTCAAACTGCATAAAACATGATAACTAGAATATCAGAAAAAAAAAAAGGCAAAA
>JXCR01005792.1:0-10760 GCA_002079205.1 Phalaenopsis hybrid cultivar
TCAGAGATAATAAGAAGAATCTACATTTGATTTTTATTGATTTAGAAAAAGCTTATGATAAGATTCCAAGAGATGTCCTTTGGAGAGTTCTTGAGAAGAAAGGTGTCGATATGACTTATATTCAATCCAGCAGCACGCCAAATCATGTACTTAAAGGTGTCGATATGACTTATATTCAAGCCGGCAGCACACCTCTATAATTTCTTCTCAAGGGCATCTACTCTTTTGACTGTCATTACTCCCTGAATGACTTTTATCAAGAAAATGGAACTCGTGTAAGATAAAATTTCGTCGATGGCTTCCCAGGTAGTTCGAATCAATGTTTGTACCAAGCCACTTCCTTCTTTGCTTCCAGGATTGCCAGTATCGCGACTATCTACAGAGGTTGTAGCCACAATCCCATCCTTGGATTCCTAACTACGTCAAAGCGGGACTATATTGTGCGATTCAGTCTCGAAGGGCAACTGTATGGCCGAGATCACGCTTCCCAACTAGTTGGAACTATGACTGAATGTACACAATAACATAATTAGCATCCCTATGTGAACCAATCGTCACTTCCAACTAGCTCTAATTGCAACTGTCGTCACGCCCTGTATGTGATTCCGTCATCGCCATGCCAACTAGCTCTTATCGCAGTTGTATAGCCCAATATTGGTTTCCTTGCTAGCTCGTGATCTTGTGTCTGCTCTAATCATGACTGTATTGTGAGAGTGTGACAGTGATCCAGTTGGTTTCTTCTTTACTACCTCTTATCGCAACAATATCGCACTGCCACACCCTATACTACGTCATGATCTCGTTGGCTGCTTCACATCGTTTGTTTTTCAAAAATCTTTCTCTAATACCAATTTGATACAAATTGGACTGATTTTTTTCACAAAATTAGGTCGAATACAACAACAACAACAAACCTCTATCCCACTAAGTGGAGTCAGCTATATGAATTTTTTTCTCCATTACATCCTATTGAATGTCATATTGTTATTTAATTCCAATAGATTAAGATAATTTTTATACAATATGCCCAAGTTATTTTAGATTTATTTGATAAAGTTTCCATAAACATTAAACAAGGCCAAATATAATCAACAAAGTATTTCATGCATAAGCACAATACTACTGGCGATAGTAGGTAAATATTCATTAAGCATGTAGCAAGCCCACATGCACGCCAAATCATGTACTTTATAAACCTGTAAATTTAAAATGCAGGTGCATACAAAGATGCAATGAAAAACAAACTCATAATACTGAAGGAGCTTTCTCAAAGGCAGGAACAGGAATCAACATCCCCAAAGAAAGAGAAAAAAGAAAAAAATCCAATAATGTGAAGAGCACAATTTGAAGCAAATTCACGTAATAAGAATAAACCTTAAATGAGCAATCCATCAAGCCACGTTTATTTAGAGTGGAACTGAATTGCTTCTGAAACAAACCTGAAGCTTCAGATTAACAATGTCTTCTTGATCATAGAAGGAGTGTTTCTCCATCATGCCACACTTTAATTGTTGCAGTTCTTCTTTCAAGCAAGAGATCTCCCTTTGATATTTCTTTATTAAGGATTTCTCGTCCATTATCTGCAAAAAAATAAAAGTGAAAGTAGAAGAAAGCAAAACGAGTACAAAGAAAATGGAAAATTCATTCAAAACTATACCTTGTTTTGAGACGCTTTAATCTCAACATGTTTGCTTCGGTGGGCAAACTTCAAGGTGTTATGAGTCTCTTCACTATTGCTAGAAGCCGGAGTAACTGTACAAATAAGCTAATATAGTGGGAAGGGAAAAAACAGTGAATAAGAATATATGAAAGCAACACCGAATTTTAAGAGTAAATGTTAAACAGATAAAATAATTTAATAAAACCTACATTAAATCAACAAGTATGATACTGCATCCTTTAATACCAGCATGCATACAGATTTATCGGAACTTACAGATACTCTTCCATGTCCGCTAAGAGAGGACTGGAGTAAGCGTGTGAGCTTTGAATCTCTATAAGGAATGTGTGTAGCCTTGTCATCAGTTAATTTGGAGATCACCTGATGATGGAATAACATAGAATGCGTTACAAAGAAGAATTTTTTTTTTAGAAATAAAAGCACAGGAAAGATTGTATATCACAACAACGGCGCCATTAGGGATAAGCAGCAAAAGCAAAGTGGCATTGAAATTGCTAAAATAAAAAGAACCTAAACAAACTTCAAAAGTGCACAAAAACTAAAAAAAAATAAAAAATAAAAACTTGAGAAGTGCATTCATATTCCGTAGCACAAAGAAAATTCCAACTTCCAAGAAAGTATAAATTCCTATTTATGTAACACAGCTAAATATTTCAAGAACAACCATGACAGCAATAGTGGCAATAGTGCAATTGGCTATCAAATTAAGGAACAACAAAGCATCGCAAATTCATATCACATACTAATATACATGATGAAGTACATCATTATTAACTATAACACTTCCTCATAAATCCAAATTATACATGATGAAGCACTTAGATAACACTTCCTCATGCTGATGCGACATATAGAGTGGAATACTAACTAACATAGAAATTAGAGAAAGGAAAAAATAAAAAAAAAGGAAAGAAAGGAAAACTGCAAATGCTCAAAATGTTAGAGGGGATTTTTCAAAACATATATTTGTTAAATCCTTGAGTCACAATAGAGATGTTAATGCTCAAGCATCAATAAAAGGTTGAAAAAAAAAGCAAACCCAAACATTTCGTTCATCACCATCCAAATTATATGGCCCCTAGACACTAATCATAAATATTAAATTATTCTACATGAAAAAATTAAAAGATAATACATTACTTCAAATAACAAAGGAAGGAGTATCAAAAAAGCCTGATACAGTGACACAAAGATAATCAATGATACTAAACGACATGTAGAAATTACCCTAAATGGAAAAAAACAAGATCAACTCTATAAAGTTGAATTGTTGACAACAAACAAATAAAAACCTTCTACCATATTACAATCATCCAATGAGAAACCCAGCTTCACAAAGACAGATAGGAAATCCACCTTGAAGTTAAATATAAAGAGAGCTACATCATCTATGATAATATCAATAGAAAGATTTCACCATATATCTGCTTCAACATAAATTGTATACTCTGAAATACAATTTTTGCAAGTGTTCAGGTCTTCAAGCACAATGATAGACAGATATAAACGGATGTCACTGATCCCTTTATTTCGTTGCATTAGATGAAAGATGCTATTTTATTTCACTTTCTATAGGCTAGTAGTTAGATTGAGTTTAGTTTTTTTACTTAGATCAAGTTGGATACGGGAGCCCAAATGATTATTCTTTTGAGACAAATGATTATAAAAAAGTAAAGGTTTTAAATTTGAATAGGACAAATATTGTAGCTATTTGATGAAGATTATGTTAAAGTAAAAAAAAACAGTGGAGGAGAACAAAGTTAGTAAGAATAAGACAGAAAGGTTCCTTTTGAATGTTTCTTGCAAACGAATTATCAAAAATCAACAGAACCTATAGTATAACAAAGTATTTGGACAAGGGGTGCTAAAAATCTCCACCTAGCATTGCCAAATTTGAGTGATTTCTGGTTGATTTTTCAAAAGGCAGATTAAATTTTAAAGAATCAACCCAAAGACTTCGCCTTATTAAAAAAACTCCATGATTTGTATTAAGGTTTCTCAAAAGCATAAGACCTATAGTTCCTTACAACTTTGGATTGCTATGATACCTGATCTAAGATTCTTCAATTTAGTAGCTGCACCTTAACTTTTGGAAAGGAAAATAGTAAATTAGTTTGAATGTTGAAGAAGTAATAATGATCCCAATCAAGATTCTACGATTTTATCAACCAAATTTGTTATGGACCCCAATCCACTTAGAGAAAAAAAAAAGAAAGTCAAAACTTAATCGAAGAATCATTCTTCGGAAAATCTCATTAGATCTAGAGAGAAAGTATGTTGAAGATCCAAATTTTAAGACTAGCATTTGCTAAAAGAACCTCATACCTTATTAAGTATGCCTTATGATGTGAGTTTAGCCAATAGAGAACATTTGAGCTAGAGTTTTAATCCAAATGTATTAATGCCCTCACAATCAAACTACTACTCGGTTAGATGGCATGTTGGCGTCCATAGTAACAAGAGATTTTAAGTTTAATCATATGATATAATTAAAATGATACTAATACTTTATGAGTTTTGGTAAACTTAAATTTATTATCATTAGCAGACGTGTGTTGATGGTGGATGCAAAATTGCTATAAGCGCAAAAAGCAATTTTTTGCTTGAAATTTTCTATATGTTGTGTACACTTCACTTTACATGCCTCATGATAAAAAATTTGGAAAAACATGCCCCATTATTTCTTTTCTCGAGGAAATTTGCCCAAAAGTTCTTATCAGATAAAAATTCCCCAACATTTCACCACGAACTAATTTTTTTAAGTTCGTCGTGATGAAGAGCAGTGCAAACATGATTCCAACAAGCTTCAATTAAGGTGAGTTCGTATACAAGAAAATTTTGAGTTATATTCAAACATTATTCAAAACATATTCAAACTATGTGTCCTGACTTAAAGATAGGTCCAAACATTAACAAGAACAACATTCAAATAAGATTCATACAATGCTCGTATAAAATATAATCCAATAGCTATAAACATTACAATAAGAAGCATTACATCACTGCAAAAAAACAACAATAAAGTCAAACGCAAAATTATTTCATCAAAATAAAGCAATTATAGCGTTCTTATAATAGCCAGCTTTGTACAATCACAATAGATATACAACAAAAGGCAAAAACCTTTATAAAACTAAATATAATCACAGATAAAACCAGCCTCTTAAGTCATGTGACTAAATTAATAATAGAACACGGCTGAATTCACTCCTGTGACTTGAGCAAGATATCTGATACAATCATAGATAAAACCAGCCTCTTAAGAAACTCATTTATATTCATATAAATTCCTCAAATTTAATCACATATATAATACCATAAACTGCAAAAACTATGGATAATGGGTATGATGGGAAATCCATTAACTACTCTTTAAGATTAGTACTATTCAAAGCATTCCTAAAAAAATAACAGGTGTAATTTCAATATGTAATTATGAGTATAGACCAAGAAGCTAAAAACTAAAGTGGTATTCAAAATTATTTAAAAAAAACCTAATAACAAAAAAGTCACCTTTGTGTTAATCTTCATAGCACATTTAAATACTAGTCAGGATAAGTTCAGTAATGATAAATATTGTGTCATTACCCCTAACACTCAACGCAATGGCGGCATTTGTCTCAAATTGCCAAAAAATTTCCCATCAAATTTTTAAACTTACACGTGACATGAGCAAAATAGTGCCACTCTAAAAAAATTATTAGAGCAGACTTCTACAAACAACATGATAGCTCAACTAAGCTAAAATCTTTGCTCATGCTATATCTTGAACTATAATCAAATCAAACAACCTTACTAAAACATGTTTAAACAAGTTCCAATGCTAATCAAATCTTTTTCGGACCTTTGATCAATTTTTTTTAATCATGACCAAATCTCCTTTTAGCATTGTTCAAATGAGACCTTGATGAAAATATTTTTTATTCGTGATTGAATCTTCTTTTATCATTCGTCAAAACATGGTCAGAAATACATAAAAGATTCAAATAAGCTTCAAACAATATCCAATCATAACCCAAATATATTTCAATCAATATTAGAGTAACTTTTGACTCTTGAAGACAGTTCAAAGGTTGTGATCAGATTTTAAATGCTCTCCTCAGTTTAAAATGTTAAATGCTCTCCTCAATTTAAAATGTTCTCAATTATCATCATCCAACGATGTTAAAAATTGACACCTGATGCTCACTGGCCATGAGCATCTGCCGCCCATCATCATGATTACCCAGTCTACCTTGCAATCACAAAAATGCCCAAGTTGACCTCCATTCATTGCTTCACTACTAGCATCCATCAAATATCAATTGGCATTTCCCCAGCTGATGCCTTTAACATCTAAAGAAATGAAATACCACAATAGATTACTACTATAACAATTCATATTTATTAAATTGTATTACCTACTCCCATTATTAAAAGAAAAAAAAACATCATTTGCAATCCTTAATCTATATTAATAGAGATATTTAAATTGGGCAAAACAACGTGGTTTTGCCTCTCATGTTATCCATATAAAAAAATGTACTCTCTCAGGATTATTATTTTTAACATTGTACGTGATATATTGATAAAATCCTAATGTAATAACTTGAAAAAATAAATAAAATCAAATCAGATAAATTCAATTAGGTCGGTTCAAAGAAAAGCAAGGATTTCATTTTCAGAGACGAATATCTCTTTCAAATCGGACAAAATAGAAGGAAGAAACAGAGAGAGTGAGAGCAGAGAAAAAGGAAGGGTGTCGCATACTTTGCATACCCAAGGAACGATGTCGCCGTGCACGTCTCATTTGAAGGAGCAGAAGGCGGGAAGACTCACGAGACTTCGCGATTCAATGCCCACGAGATTTCGCGAGAGCAGGGAATTGCACAAAGCTGCGGACGCCGGAAGACTCACGAGAGCATGCGACGCGGGAGAAATCCCAGGCGAAAACAAGAATTACAAAGTTTCGCGATCCAGGCGGACGATGCCCATAGAAATTTTGAAGAAGGGCTTTTTTAGTTCCTTCTCGCCTCTTTCGTGTAAAAGTTTCTTCGGATGCTAAAAATAGTCATCCCCAGGTGTGTGTAGGAGGCAGTTTTGAGTGTGCTTGGATTCAATTTTGAGTTGTATCTGAGGAGTTGGTGATGCTTCGGATGTATCCTCTCCGAGGTGGTGATTATATCCCCCTTCTACCTTCTACAAACCTTCTCATTTCCGCTCCTCAACTGACGAACATTCCATCCGTTACCCAGACACCAATTCATTGCCCTCCCTATAGATTACTACTGCTATCTTGCCTTCTTAACTCCGTTCAAGCTCCTCCCAACCACCACATTATCGTTTTCAGCAACCAACAACCATTCTCACTTGTTGTCCTTACAGTTTTACACCTTCCCCTCGCTGCCATCAGCACTCTAGGTCGTCACCACCCCTGCTAGTCATCCCAACCCACCTCGCCGATCTCCACCACCCATTGGAATACATTTAAGAGTGGTTACTTGTGTCATTTTTTTGTTTGTGTAGTTATTTTTGTTCGAGTCATGTTGTAACCCTATTTTAATATTAATGAAAATTTACTTTTTGTGTTTACATTATTTCTGAAATTATTTTCGGTATCAAATGCCTTTATGTTTTTTATACTATTTAATTGACATGCATATTGTCGTCCTTTTCTTAGAATTATTACAGTTTAAGAGTACAAGTATTCACTGACTTTGTTTAGTTTATTGTTGTTTAAACTAACTATTCAGGTTTAATTAATTTATTAAAAGGTGAGCGATGAATAAGAAAATGTTTATAGAACACTAAGACAACCAGATATGAGGCAAAATAAAACTATATTGTTTTAATTAATTTTTTAGTAGCTATTTCATTTAATAAATGCTAGATATATAAAATGAAAATAGAAAATTTTTAATGTCCACCGTTTGAACGTCTATTTCCGCATTGGTTAATTCCAAGCCTCGGGTTGGATCGTGACATATTAAACTAATTAGTTATTAGTTTGTCATTTTAAAAAAAAATTCTTCTATAAAAACTTTTAATTGATATAGGTGTTATTCAAAGTTAAAGATTAAGCAATTACAGAAGTCTCCTAAAGTTTAAGGCGGTTAATCATTACTTTGTTTGCCATAAATTAATACTTTTACTCTATTAATTTTTTTTTTCATTTGTCACGCATAGTAAAAGCACTATTATAATTGAATCAAGAATTTTACGGTTTCAATTATTTTTGAACTGCATTAATTGAAAAAATACCAAATGGATTTAATTATTGAGAGAAATGAAATATAAGTGAAAGAAAAACGATTAAATCTATCATGATTAACCCCTTATGGTATTAATAGGGGTTGTTATTACACACCCATGCATGTTAAAAGAAAAAAATTGAAATAGTTGTGCCTTAATGATTCAAAACAATAAAAAATAAAATAATTGATAAAGATAATTTAAATTTTATTAAAATGAATAAAACAATTCATTTTTTATCAACATATTATTTTAGCATTCATATTAGACCTTTGCATAAAAATTTAATGCATAATAAATTAATAATTATCACAAAGTTTCTTAAGGCTTAACTTAATGTTTAACAGTCATTTTCAAGAAAAGGTGTGCTAGATTGATATGTATAATTGAAGAGAATTGTATTACATAAGGAGAGACATTGCTGGTGATATGTAGCAATCTGTTAGTTTTTTTTTTCTACTTTGTTGTTTTCATTGTCTTGTTTGTGTTACTTTTTTTTTCTATTTGGTTACTTTCACTCTATTATTTGAGTTACTTTATCACTAAATAATCAAACGTGCAATGTTAGAGATTATTTTATATATTGTGGATTAGTGGTTCTCTTCTATATGAATGTTATTGTGGACTAATATTAATGTTTAAAAATATCTTTCATCATTCAAGCATCAGTCCATACCTTAGTTACAAGTTTGGATCGTGACAAAAGTGATATCAGAGAAAATTAGATTTATAAACTTCATAAAAAAAGTCATTAAGATGATTGGATAGAATTATAAATAACATAACATGAATGTTTTAATGAATCTAATTAGCTTAGTTTATTTTATTTATTTCAAAATTATGGATAACCAGGAAAAGAAACTTAGGCAGGCGTGATAATGTAAAAATTAATATGCTCCAAAATATTACCCTCAATGTTGATACATTTTATGAAATGATGGTTGCTGTCACAAAACTGATTAAGAAATCTTAGTCTCAAGCTAATAGAAGTGGGGGAGCATAGATGGATAACTTCTTAAAGCAAATTTAGGATATGAGACTCCCGTTATTTTCAATAGCATAAAGGCCAATGAACTTAAAAATTGGTTGGTAAGGGTATGGGTGAGCATTCAGTCAGTTTGGATGGATCGGTTTTCAAATTTATCAAACATAACGCAAATGTAATCAAAAATCCAAAAAATAAAACAAATCAAATTTTTGATAAAACTGAATCGACCGAACCAAAATTTAATTCAATTTAAAAGGTTTGTTTACGAACAAACCAAAACATAGTTTTTTAATTTGACTATCAACAAATATTATGAATTACACATCTTATATGTGTAATATTGATTTATTTTATGAATTCTATATTTACTTCAATCAAATGTTGCACACAATAGAAATTCTAATTTTTTTTAGTTTGTTCGACATTAAATTTACATATAATAAGATTTTTAATTAAATTAAAGTTTTATGTTTGTTCAATTAAATTAAAATTTAAAAAAAAAACCCCAATAACGAAAAACTAAATATTAAGATTTATAAAATAAAAAATTGAAATTTATTTTTGAAACCAAACCAAATCAACCAAACTTAACCGATTTGATTTGGTTTTTTTAGTTTTGACCAAATAATGCACACCGCTAGATGAGGGTGGAGAATATTATAAAGGCTATAACATGTCCACCAGGAGAAGAGTTACCCCTACTACATTTGCCTTTGAGGGGGACGTTTAGAGACAATGGCAAGGACAGCTGCAAAAGAAGTTTGGTGATCGACCAAGCCACATGGTGCAATGGAAGGAGTTTATGAACACATTCTGAGAATGGTTAATACCACTGTTAACAAGAAGAAAGATGCAGCATAATTTATTAGGTTGTTGCAGCAAGATCATTCAATCATATACTATGAAGCTAAATTCACTATACTTGTGAGGTATGTACCACAGCTTAATCCAAAAGCATAGGAGATGTGTCACAAGTTTCTATCTGGAATGAAAGATGTGATTAGGCAATCATTGATTCCCCTTGCAATTGATTACTATTATGTTCTAGTGAAGAGAGCTGGAAGGATTGAGTTGGACTTATAAGCAACTCAAAGGAAGGGGGATTTTCAAAAGAGGAAGAGATCAAAGAAATCCAGATTTTTAGTAAGTTCCCAGAGCAAACAATCATTTCAATCAAAGAGCTCAAATGCTAAGAGGGCCAAATTTGGTACTTATGACGGACAGGGTGATGTTAAATAATGTTACAAGTGCTAAAATTTTACAAGGTTGAGTATTTACGTAGATGTAGCACTTATTTCTGGTATCATCAGCCTGGAGACACAGAGGTGTTGCCCTATCAAGGGACAGAGCAAAGAAGTTTTGGAAGACAGAGGATAGTTGAGTCCACAAAATCAATGCCAAATTCAAGCAGACCCAACAAAACGCTCAGCCTAGTGTATATGCTCTATCTCAACAGGAAACTAAGGTGTCACTTGAGTTATTACAGGCATGATTTACTTTAAAAAAGATTTTAATTAATTAAACATTTAGTTTCATCATAACACATTTCATTCTTAAGACAATTGAATTAAATACATATTAAAGAATTCATTTAAATGTTCACTATAACTTTATCATATAAGAATCATATCCCTCTTTGATAGACCAATAATAATATTGTTTGATATGGGGCATCTTAGTGTTAAGGAGTTGGTTAAAATGATAAATTTGAATACTATACTAATGTTAATAATGTTATCTTAAAAAGCCTAATGAAAGACACAAGAATGTTAACCGATCATGTGAAGCAAAATTGAATATTGGTGAGAAGAATTTTGATGCAGTTTTCAGTATAAATCGGCTATCCAAAAACTTTGCAAC
>JXCR01005797.1:0-13100 GCA_002079205.1 Phalaenopsis hybrid cultivar
AGTAGAATTCAAGTTGGTTGGTTGAAGTAGAGGAATGCTTCGGGCCTATTGTGTGATAGAAATGTACCGCTTAGATTGAAAGGAAAATTTTATAAGATGGTGGTGAGACTTGCAATGCTCTATAGCGCTAAATGTTGGCCTTTAAAAGAGAAGCATAACACTAAGTCAATTGTTGTTGAGATGAGAATGATTTGGTGAATGAGTGGCTTTACACATAGAGATAAAATGTGAAATGAATATCTTGCTAGGGCTAGTGTAGCTCCAGTGGCGCACAAAATTAGAGTGAGTCGTCTTAGATGGTTTGGTCTTATTAAACACCGACCATCTGATGATCCAGTTAGGAGAGTAGTATTTTAGATTCGACTTATAGTAAGAAATACAGAAGTGAAAGACTCGGACATATTGTATAAAAAAGGATCATTTATTAGAATTAAATAAAAATATGACACTCAGTAGGACACAATGGAGAAAAAGAATTCATGTAACCAACCTCACTTAGTGGGATAAAGGTTTATTGCCGTTGAAGCCACAATTGCTCCTCTGGTGCCTCAATACGAAGGACTCGTCATACCACAAGTGTCTCACTCTCATATGTCAGAAGCTGATAATTCTCATCCTTTTCTTAAGTTCCTTCATTGTTACCGACTTCCTTCATTACACCCTGCTCAGTAAAGACCACAACTCGGCTCGTCGGGCAACTGAAGACGATATGCCCAAATCCATGACATTTGAAGTATTTTCTGGTTAGGACTGTAGTAGCGTGCTACTCTTCTTAGATTTCTCACTCTGAGTGGGTCTGCCTTTTAACATGTTTTTTCAACCCCTAGAGGCATGCTCCTACTGATGTCTTCAACTGCGGGTAGCTATTTGAATGATGGTGGTTGCCTGTTCTGTTTTTGTTGTCTCTCCACCCAATTTTAAGGTCTTGACATCTCCTAGTGACCATTAGGCTTGCAGTTGCACGATGTTACTGATAGTTGGCTTCAGGCTCCCCCAGATATCGAGCTATGATATGTTCATTTGGCCCTACTGACATTTCATCTATAGTTGGTCAAACTGTGCTATGAACTTCTCTACCAATAGGTCTCTTTGCTGTAGGTGATGGAGCCTCAGAAATATATCCTGACGGTAATGAGGCGGTAAGTATTTTTTTTGCATCTCTTTCCTCATTTTCCTCCATCTGTTAATTTTTGTCACTTCTCTCCTTTTGTGCCTCAAAATTTCCCACCACAGGGATGTGCTCATTTTCATTTTGATGGTAGCAAATTTCACTCTTTTATCTCCTGACATCCCTTTGTACGCGAAGTTTCTTTCGACCGATCGTAACTATTCAATGAAATTATCTGGATCCATACCTCCATCGAACACTAGTAAATCCACTTTTATTCCAAAATCTCTATCCTTCATATGTTGACTCTTCTCTCGGCCTTCTCTGATAATAAATTCTGAAGCATCGTGATTTGTCTTCCTCATTGCTGAAGTCGTTCCTATGGAAGAGATTCAGATTCTCATCCATTTCTCTTCTTCAACTCTCTATATAACGATGGAGGGTAATCTTCCCCCCCGTCATCAATCTTTGCAAGTCTGCTGAAGTCGACGGATCTCTCCCTATATCTCTTCTTGGGTAGGTTTCAATAGGTGTCTTCTTAGTGGCATGGTTAGGGTTTGAGAATTGGAAGAGGGTACTTGAGGATACGAAAGAATTTTTTTTAAAGTGGAGGTGGCTTGGGTATGGTGGATACTTGGAAACTCTAGGATAAGACTAGGATTAATCTAGCTCTGATACCAAATGATATTAGAGTTAACCCAAATCACAATGGAGTGATATTATTATTGCTGAAATTCAAAGGGGGTAACAAAAAAGGACACTTGAAAAATAGGAAAAACGACACAGATACAATGACTCTTTAGGATATCTGTTGAAGGTGGTGGGCTGCGTGTAGAGATAGTAGAAACGAAGAGTTGTATGGTTAGGCTTTGAGAATTGAAAGAGGGTATTTAATTTTTTTTGGAATGGGGGTGGTTTGGGCATGACGGATGCTTTGAAAACTCTAGGATAAGACTAAGATTATGCTAGCTATGATATCAAATGATATCGTAGTTAACCCAAACCATAACGGAATTATAATATTATTGTTGAAATTCAAGAGCACTAGAAAAATAGGAAAAACAATGACTCTCTAGGGCGAGGGTTGAACGTGGTGGGCTGCGTGTAGAGATAGTGGAAATGAAGAGTTGTAGATGGTAGGGATGCATGGTGGCAGCAAGGGGAGGGTAGGCTTGCGGCTGGACAGCAAGTAGAGGAGGATAGGTAGGGGCGATAGCAAGCAACTTGGCTGTAGGGGGTGCGAAAGCAAGCCGGTTGGCTGTTGTGGGGGTGCGGCAGCAAGCTGGGGGCGGGCCTGTTGGAGGTTGCAGGAGCAAACAGCAGGTTTCTGGAGGGCGTGGCAGCAAGTGGGGAAAGCGGGAGAGGGAGGAATACGAGAGGGTGATCTCCAGCTTGGAGCAGGATGTATCCGAAGCACCATCTATCCTCAGATATAGCCCTAGCCATAGAGAAAGACGCCGACAGCATAAATCTGAAGTAAAAAACTGCCCTAAAACACACAAAATAACATATAAATACTACTAGGTGTGCTAAGGGTGGGGTTCCCTCAGTGAGTCGGCCATTACCCGTGAAGGAGTGATCATGCGGTCCTTTCCTCCCTCAGCTGTTCTGGTGGAGAATTGCCAGGGATGCCCTTCCTACTAATGACTGGTTAGTTAAGCACAGGATTGGTNTTCCTACTAATGACTGGTTAGTTAAGCACAGGATTGGTGTGCAACTTGAATGGCCATGGGGCTGCCCCCAAGTCGAAGATATTTTGTATATCTGCACTAATTGCAAAGTGCTCACTTCTGTGATTGCTGCTCTCGGTAAATGCTGAGTGGTTGTCCCCCTCTTTCCCAAATTTGAAGGAAATTCTTCAGGCCTTGAAACAGCTAACAAACTTCAGCCGCGACCAGGCTCGTAATTTTTGTAATATTGTTTACCAATGTTAGAGAGCTAGTAACGCGAAAAAGCACAATCAATCCTATGGAACTCTGACTATTATTGCTGTCACTGTTTTGGAAGGTCTTGTTTCTACTTAGCTTTACCCAATTTGGGGGCAATGGGGTACTTCTCAGACCTCCGGTCTGCCACTTACCCCTTCTCGGTGCCCTGCCCTCCCGGTTGGTTGAAGGTGAACTTCGACTGTGCTGTTCTTCCCTCCTATGCATCGGGGGTAGGGATGATTATCCGGAATGAGATGGGAGATTGCTTTCTTGCAGTGGAAAAGCATTGGTACTGTGCACTGGTGGAACTCAAAGCGGCTCTTTTTATTAAAAATTGGCTTGAACCATACTTGAGATGCGGGGAATCATTCTTGACGGTGATTGCCAAAATGTGGTGGATTTTCTTCGGCACAGCTTTGACAAATGTTCTTGAAGCCGACAACCACAATATAGCCTGGACTTGGCTTTTCTCATGATTTTCAAATAGGCTCTTTTTATTTTTATTTCTAGATCTTATAACAAGGCTGCTCAATTTTGTGCCCAGCAGGCCTTGCAGGATGTTTTTGTACTTGACAGGTACGCTTATCATGACCTTTTTTCGTTTATAGAACATAATAAGATTTTTTTTCTTGGGTGCCCCTGGGGCATAGTTATGTACTCTTTATGTAACTTTTTGTTATTTTAATTAATGCAATATGCACCTTTCAAGGGATGAACCGGTTCAAGTGAAACGTTGCCCGGTTCGGCGACTGGGGTCATCGCGTCCCACATCAATCTCACTTCTCTTGCAGGATCCCACATCTTGTGCGGGAGACGCATTCGCGTCAGAAATACTACAATTGATCAAGTGGCACAACCTTGGTTGTTTGATACAATTGATTACCCATTTACAAAATTTCTCAGTGAAGTTCATTTTATCCATCATAAACTGGAGAGTTCTCCAACTCACCTTATCATAAGCCTGTTTCATGTCAATTTTTAGTGTCTTAAGTCCCATGGTTAAGATAGAGATTCTGAATTTGTTCATTATTTTTTGAGCCGTGAGACAATGGCCAGAAATTGATCTCTTGGGTACAAAAGCAGCTTTTTCATCTGAAATGATTGACGGTAGAATGCCTTTAAGTCCATTGACCAGGATTTTGCCACGATTTTGTAAATTGTTTTGTCACAGACTTAACGGTCTAAACTGAGCCGACGATTTGGCATTTAGTGACCAGAGTTTCCTTCCATGGGGGAGACATTTGAAAAGTGGAGAAAAAAAAATCTGAAATAGCATTGATAACTTCCTGGCCCACAATTTGCCAATAGTTTTTGTAAAAAGATGCAGTTAAACCATCTTTCCTATGCGTTTCGCTAGAGCCTAAGCTCTTAACCGCAATAACAATTTCCTCTTCTTTAATGTTGATGTCCCGTGCATTGCTGTCCACTGCATTGAGGCATTTGTCATTATTGAACGAGGCCCATTTTTTCCAGATGGATTTCTGTAGCTTTCATTTTTTGCTATAAAATTGTACGAAACAATTTAAGATTTCTGTAGGGTCTTCAATCCGAGACTAAATCCTGCCAGCAACACTAAGATTTAGTAAATCCAGGATTTAAGACAACTGAGAGGAATTGAGAAGAAATGGAATTTAGTAAATCTAGGGTTTAAAATCTTTCCCCACATAAATCCATTACCAGACATTCCCTTAATATATTTCTTGAATGATGAAGATAATATCGCAATTGATTCCTGATTCTCCTGAACCAGGAAACAAAAGATGGCTAACAAAGAAAAACTCGCAAAGGCCTCCTTTCTTCAAAATACAACAACACCGTAGCCTTTCTAAACCTCCCTCCAGTTCACCCAGCAAAAAATATATAGGAGTATCAGCCTTGCATTCTACCCACGGAGGGGAAGAGAATATTTTTCATGTCTTTTATCATTTTGTAGTATAGAGTGAGTGAAGTTTACTTCCACTAAGAGAGGAAAGGTATCCTTAAGGCTGCTCTCTTTCAAGGCTTGTAAGAAACATAGTATTTTTGCACAAGTGTAAAGAACATTGTTTGTTTGTATAAAACATGATGATTTCATAAAAAATACAATGCTCTCCCAACAAGCTTTGCTACCAAATTTCTTCCTTCATACTTTGTTTTGCTTGATGATAAATCTATAATTTACTAAATATGAAATTTCCAATTTACAGGACCTCGACAAACTAAATAAGTAGAATGTTGAGCGAGTGCCTAGCCTAAGGACAAGTTGGTCTTTTATTTTCCTAGGTGCAATTTAGTTTTTTGTTATTTATTATTGTTTACTATAAATGGACCCTCATAGGCTTAGAGTTAAGGTTATGCTTGAGATTATTGTCTTTGAGTTTTAGAGTTAGGGTTTGGTATAGATTGCCCACCTCTCGAATTATAGGAATTGGGAGAGATTGCCTGCCTCTTGAATTGTAAGTGTTTATTTTTGTATTCGTGTTGATTGTTTGATGTGTTTGCAATAAAATATGTGTTTGCCCTAATTTCTATGAAAAATTTGCCAAGAATCATATCAAGTGGTATCAGAGCATCAATCTGGGAACTTGGGAAGAAGAAAAGGCTATCGACTCATAGAAGAGGATCGCGGCTCTTCCAGCGGTGTACATACAGATCAACTGGATTTCGCAGAAGCTCCGCTACAGTCGTGATTGGGTTAGCAGGGAAGTGACAACGGGATTGCATCGCTAGTAGGGAAGCAACAACGGGTCTGATCATGACAATAAAGTGGAACAAGTTAGCGGAGAAGACTGATAGGATTGCGACATACAATACCCTTGTGATATAGTTGCGAACCGACCTAGTTGGAACGATAACGACATGATCGTGGGTACTTTTGGAATTAGATTCAATTGCGACATACAAGAGACCGACACACGATTAATCCATGCAATACATCATGATTAGAGCTCCCTTGGATGCCAACAATTGCGATACAATCACGGTTAGAGCTTGCTGGGAAGCAACATACTGGATCGCTTCATACTAAGCGGCACAATCGCGCGACTCTTCCAGTTGGGAGCAATACAACCGTGATTAGGGCTACTCACGGCTTTTAGGAGGACCGACCAATCACACCTTGCAAGACAGTAGTGATTTAAGCTAGTTGTCGAAACTGACAAGCAGGATCGTGACAGACACAAACATTTTTGTGACTTAAGCTCGCAGTACATTAGTGATTCATGTTACCTAGGAAGATTGTAGCTTGCCCTAATCGTAAAAAAGTCACGATGGGAGCCACTTGACTGCAATCAAACCAAAGAAAACAATCCTGATTCAAATCAATTACATGATCGCAACATACAGGCTTTGAAAATGATAGGAAGTAACGATGACCAAAAATATACATGATTTGGAGGAAAAATTAGAGAAAGAGTTGAGCCATCATCAAATATGAAATAGATGAACGTTTCTTGATAATGGAGGAGTGTTTCTCGTCCGTGGAGGGGTTGTTTGAGTGGAGATTCACAAATCAGGAAGAAATGATGAAGAAGATAATAGAGTTTCATACAAAATTGGTTTCGCCCGCTGCAAGGTCGAGCTATGGTGTCGGGAACGGACGCGAGCAACAACAATCTAAAAGAATCGTGTGGCTTTAGGGCGACATCGCTTCTTTAGGTGGATTTGAAATCTTGGGATCGAGCAAAGTGCCTTGGAGGGAACAGAGCTTGCAATAACCTTGAGATTTAAGTTCTTCTTATCAGCGTGTGACCAGGACCGCTGCCCCGCATACAGAACAGTGAGATTGAGAGATTGATACGAGAGATGATGGAGGTCGGGATAATAAAACTTAGTGTGAGCTCCATTTCTTAGCTAGTGTTGCTAGTGAAGAAGAAGGATGTGAGTTGGCGTTTCAATGTAGTTTGTCGGGCAGTAAACAAAAAAAAAAAAGTACTTGAAAAATTTCATATTCAGATGATCGATGAGCTACTGAACGAGTTGATTGGGACTTCAATATCCTTCAAAATTAACTTGAAGTCAAAATATCAGCGGATTCAGATGCAGTTGAAGGATGTGTGCAAGACTGCATTTCAAACTCCTCTGGGTCATTATGAATTCCTGATTAAATGGAAATGATGGCTCGATGATGACGCCACGTGGAAACCACCAGACTTTATCCAATAGTTGTTTCTTTTTTTGATCTCACATTGAGGACAATGTGTCTTTTTGAGAGGGGAGTATTGTTATACGGTTGCATTGCCTAAGGGCAATTTAGTCTTTTATGTGTTTAATGGCAATTTAGTTATTTGTTATTTATTATTTAGTATAAATAAACCTCATAGTTTTAGCATTAAAGTTATGCATGAGATTATTGTCTGAGTCTTAGGGTTTGGGAGAGATCACCTACCTCTCGAATTGTAGGAATTGGGAGAAATCACCTACCTCTCGAATTGTAGGCTCTTATTTTTGTATACATGTTGAATGTTTGATGTTCTTGCAATAAAAAAATGTGTTTTCCCTAATTTTTGTGGACAATCTGCCAAGGATTGTATAAAATAATCTGTAGTAGACCTCTTTTTTCCAATCTCCAACAAAATTTTGAGTCAGCATGACCAATAACCTCAATTGAATCTGTACTTGATCTTAATATTAGATTAAGGTTCGCGGTTCCCTTGATATACCTCCATAACTAGCTGACGAACCTCTAATATTTCCTTCAAGGATTTTACTTTATCTACATGAAACAGTCTAGAGACCCAATAGCCTTATAACACCGGTGTAAGGAAAGCAATACATCTTTTGATTGTATTTTACAATTTCCTAGACATTGAATTGCAGAAAACTTAAACTTTGCCTTATAGCTGAAATTTAGCTTTTGAATCGTCCATAGGAACTTTATGAAAATTTCTGAGATTAATTTTTTGAGATAAAAGCAACTCTTTTTTTATCTATATTTGTAAATTTCCATCCCTAGAATCTTTCTTACATCACCAGGCTCTTTTATATTAAATTCAAACTTAAAAACATATTTAAGCGTTTGTTTCAAGCTTGTTTTGCATGCTAATAGCATATAATCCATGTAGATCTATATTAGCATATCTTGTTTTCTTCTTCTAATGACCTGAGGTAGACACACCTATCATAACTAATACTCATGAAAATTACCTTAATTAGTTCATGGTGAGTTCATTATTTTGGAATTTATCTAATGATCTTTAAAAAATATTTTCTCTTAATCAAAGTGTAAACATTATCAAAATTTTAGTGCTCATAACCTAAATTCCGCTTAGTTTGACTTTTTCTAAGGCACTGAGGCCTTAATTTCCATAATTCTCAATACAAGTTGGTTTGCATTTTTGTTACATGTTCTAAACACGGGACATTTACTTACACATGCACTCCACTTACACACTTTGTAGGCTTACCCAATTAAAAATTTTCACTTGGTTATTACTAATAAACTAATGATCAAATTGAATTATTTAATGGGAACCTAGGTGATTTGTTTTGCTTTTTGATTAATAAACATGCATCTTTGGCTAGGTTTGCTAGTAAGTCATCTATTAATTGGCCAACATCCATGATCCATCCATAACTATCACATGGTATGTACTTAAAATACTAATAGATTTTATTGAATTTCTAATTGAACCTATACCTACTGAATTTGCATAGCATATGCAGGGCCTTGTTTTGCATAATGTTATTCATAGAAAATTATCAATTGATTATTACTATTATAAAACTATTGTTGATGTAAATAGAGACTTGTGGAATTTAAACGTAGGTGATGAGACAATTATGTGCTAAATTTAAAAATACTTTTTATAGGAGACTTATGCAATTAACTCCAAGTAAACCAGAGTCACAAAGTATTGCAGATCACTTGGACTAATGCTTTCAAATTAGAAATTCTGAGAAGTACTAGTATCAATCTGGTTGTCAATAAATCTGATTTGTTTTATTTCATGAACCTGTGGCAGCTATGGATTCTTCATTCTATGCCCTAATAACAAATTCACATCCAATGCTTTATCATCAATTTAGCCTATTCCTGAAATTATTATTAATAGTTTGATTGTGTTCACTTTTAATGGTGGATATTTGAGGCATCTTATACATTGGCATGTTTAAACATGCCGATAATGTTTAATGATATTTAAAACAGGCATGTTCTACAATATTTTTTTTTTCTTTCTTAGGTTAACTATTTTAAAGAGCTCAGTTAATTATCGTCATAAAAATCTCAGTTTTAGCCTTCAAGGTTCCTATTTTATTAGATTTTGTTAATTTCTCCATGTGCAAATTTTCCTAACGGTTTACTTCAAAAACTTATTCATGGTTTCCTTGAAAAAAACTTTCCTATTGTCTCCTTCTTTGGATCCATGTGGGGACGATGTTGTTGATTGCTATAGTAATCGGCTAAATAAGGAATGCCACTAATGATCTACTATTTTGATTTCTCTAATTGCTGCGGTTTGTTATGTTTTTGCTGTCTGCTAAAATTTTGAATCACTACATGCCACAGCTCTGCTAACTTTTGTGTAGAGTCATTTCTTCATTTGTTTTTTCCTTTTAGGCATAAATTCACATGGAAATTATGAAACTTAAAGTTGATTCATACTATTTATTTAATGAGAGAATTAGAATTTGATGTTTTTGTAGTATTTAGGAGGGAAAAAATAATTATTCCTCCAAGATAAATAGAGGGTGATGGCTCCCGCATTAGGAAAATAATAAAATCAGCCATAACTCCCCACGATAAAAGAAGGTAACTTGAATTATGATATATCAATAATGTTATATTTTAGAAATAGAAAATACCTAATAATAAAATATACTAAATTAATAACTTCCTAAAAATTCAACACCCTCTCAAGTTGGAACATAAATATCTATCATTCCCAACTTGCTTACTAGAAACTCAGAAGTAGGCATTAATAGTTTTTTGGTGAAGATATCCATTATTTGTTGAGCAGTAGGAATAAATGCCATGCAATAGTTCTACAATCAATTTTCTCTTTTATGAAGTGTCTGTCAATCTTCACATGCTTTGTGCGATCATGCTATTGTGAGGAACTGCAAAAATTGATTTGAGAGATTCAGAGCAAAATTTAGAACAAAAGCGCACAAACAAAGTAACACAGAAAATACAGATTTAACTTGAAAAAATCTGATAACAGGAAAAAATCATGGAGCCACACACCAAGGAATTCACTATGAAGAAATGAGGAGATTGTATATATTACGCCACACTCAAATCTCTCTACACTCTTGGAACTCACAAGTAATCTTTTTTATCTCCATCACTAGAGAATCTGCAAAAATTAACTTTAGCAAACACGCTAATCCCTCAGTGAAGACGATCCTTCAAAGGTCGAATTGCATTACAGTTACATGCACTTAGAAGCGCCATCCTTAGGGGCCAAGTTTCTAGGTAGTCTGTTTTCGACACTAGAAACAAGCGTATCTGGCCGCGGTTGAGCCCCTCTCGCACTCAGTTATGAAGGAAGTTCTTTTGGGTGCTTAGACGCCACACCATGTGCCAGACTGTTAAGCGCTCTGTTCTAAAGGCCATTGTTGGGCACTGGGGCACTCAACTAGGCGATGAGGTGCTTAGCCAGCCGCTGGGTGCGATTTTTCTTTAATAAAATCAACCTCCACATATTACACATGCTGCATTAGATTTTTTGTGATGCCTATAGCTGCTTTATTGTCACAATATAACTTCATTGACTTGCTTATCAGGATCTACAACCCTTCAAGAAATTTTTTCAACCGTAACATCTCACTTACTCAATTAGCCATAACCCTATATTTGGCCTCAACACTACTCCTTGCAACCACATTCTGTTTTATGCTTTGCTATGTAACCAAGTTTCCCACCACATATGTGTATTATCTAGAAGTTGATCTCCTATCAATAACTAAGCCCTTTTTTGTGTGGTTTCCTGAAGGAGTAAGCCTTTACCTGGTGTACCTTTTATATATCCGAGAATTGGTTAACCGCTTTAAGGTGTTTTTTATAGGGTGATTGCATAAACTAATTTACTAAACTGACAACAAAGACAACATCTGCTGTGAATGTGATAAGTATATCATCTTCTCTACCAATTTTTGATACTTAATTGTATTGCACTGAATCACCTTTCTTCCCATCTCTCAGTTTCTAATTGGGATGGAATTGAAGTGTCTGCAGCTCTACGCCCACTCATCCTAGTTTTCTTGAGAAGATCAAAAACTTACTTTTTTTGGGAGACAACAATTCCTTTCTTCTATAGAGCGACCTCCATGCCAAAAAATATCTTTGAGATCCGAAGTCCTTGATTCAAAAATAGATGATATGGAAGTCTTCAAATGGTTCATCTCATATGCATCATTTTCGGCGAGAATAATATCATTCACATATACATCTTCCCTTCATTTGAATGTTTGAAGAACGTTGTATGATCTCCTTTCCGTTGAGTATAACTCTACTTTTAACAAATAGTGTAAATTTTTTTAAACCATACTTTCGATGACTGTTTTAACTTGTATAAGGATTTTTTTAGTTTACACTCTTTTTTACCGAACTTCTCACTGAATTTCGGAGGTGCATCCATTTACACTTGTTCCTCCAAGTTTCCATTGAGGAAGACATTCTTTATATCCAACTATTGCAAGGGCCAGTCAAGATTAGCTGCAAGTGACAGAAGAACCCTTTCATATTTCAGTTTTGCAAGTGGGGTGAATGTTTCTAAAGAATCAATGTCATATGTCAGAGTAAATCTTTCATCAACCAGTAAAGCATTGTGTCATTCTAAAGAGACATCAGAATTATATATAATTGTAAACACCCATTTGCACTTGACGGTTGTCTTTCATCTTGGTGGATCAACTAATTCCCACTTGCATTTTTTTTTTAAGAGCTTTCATCTCTTTGATAATAGTCTCCTTTCACTTAGGAACTTTCATAGCATCATGTAGATATATGAATCTCCACACGTTGTGAGGTAAAAGCACGAAAAGTGAGTTAGAGGATTTCATACGACACATGATGGGCAATTGATGTTGTGTGCGAGACTTTTCTCTAATGGAAAGGCTAGCTCATTAGACTCGGGATTCAAACTAGGCTTAGATTTCAGACTAGAAGACTCAAAACTAGAAGGTGATGTGGACTGAACATTGGTAAAGGATTAGTGAGGGCATTATTTGGGTTCATCGATTCTGGTCAGATTTAGGTTTGTGAATTTTCAATGATGATCACATTAAGTTAAGTAAGGATAATTTTTCCTCTCAACTTCACGTCTAACTTCAGAAAAGACTTTTCAAGTTGAGAGTAGAGATTTCCGACCAAGGATGCGTGCTTGGATTATTTCTAAACTCTGATTACTTCATAGTAGACTTCTCTAATAGAGGAAAGTGGTTTCCTATTAAGGATTCAATCTCAAATTTCTTCTAAACTTCGATTAAGTCCAACTAAGAATATGTAGACACAATATTTTTTCTCTTCTAACTTACTAGGATTAGTTCTCAGCTTGGAATCTAAATTAGGTTAAAGTTCTACAAACTGATTCTACAATATTGCAATCAATTTTAGATGTTAAATCCTACATAAATCCTACTTAGCTTAATTGGATTGGTGATTATTAAGATAAAATGTTACCCTCCTTTGTAAAGAGATAAGTGGTGTAGGAATAAAATATTTGGAATTGTAATTGTTGCAAGTGACAAATAAGAGCATTCTCTGATTTAATGTCATCATAACATTGATCAATCTCTTGTCATAATATTGTCAACTCATTATAATATATAATAACATCATAGTCATTTTGTTTGAGTTGAGTTTTCAACCAAAAAAATTGTGAATAATTCTCAAAGTCTGAATGGAGATCTTGAACGACCTGCTAGATATCTCAAGCTGTGAGAAGAAATAGACTTGGCTTTCCTATGGTAGGTTTTATGGAGTTGATGAGCCATGAATCACCAGAGAATTTTTGGACTGCCATTTTTTTCTGATTCGGATTGCTAAAATTAGGATTTGGAATTGTTCCGGTCAAATAACCAATTTTGCCTCTCTTCGATTGCCAATTTTATGAGTTGAGTCCGCTTGAGATAGTTGTGTC
>JXCR01005806.1:0-14646 GCA_002079205.1 Phalaenopsis hybrid cultivar
ACGGACAAAATTAGAGAAAGTCGTCTTAGATGGTTTGGTCACATTAAGCGTCGACCATCTGACGATTCAATTATGAGAGTACATGTTCTAGATTCGACTTATGTTAAGAAAGGCAGAGGTAGACCTAGGAAGACTTAAACTTATTGTACAAAAAATGATCTAAAATTATTAGAATGAATTGAAAATATGACATTAAATAAGACGCAATGGAGAAAAAGGATTCATGTAGCCGACCCCACATAGTGGGATTAAGGCATCCTTCTTGTTGTTGTTGTTGATGAATTGAGAATTGTTTTCTCTGAATTTTGCTCTCCAAAGTGTTATTTTCCTTTTACAAATGATCTCAATGTACCTTAGGAACATATGGTAGAAAAGCCTCGCTGCCCGTATATCGTTGTATCCCGCTGATTTTCAGCCTAGCAGCGATTCAAGCCGCTGTTTCAGAAGGAAATTATAACTTAACCCTTCCGGCTCGCTGCCCGCACCTCGCTGAATCGCTGTTGGATCGCTGTTTGCAGCCGGAAGAGCCGTCAATGCATCGAAACTGCTGTCCCCCAGTAGATTTCAGCTGTCGAACACCTCATAGCCATTCCAAGCCTCGCCAACCGCCCATATTTTCATTTTCTCGCTATCCACAACTGTTTTCCCGTTAAATCCCCTCCTAAATACCTTATAAATGCCCTAAACGGGTATCATCTGGCATCAACCTGACAAACCCTACATCTTTAGGGTTTTGTCTTCATTACCCCAAACCAAATGTTCAAATAACATAGCCTAACACTCCCACCAATACAATTTTCCCTAAATCATTTCTACCCAAATCCTAGCACAAACCTTAAAAATTTTCAAAATCCAATTTTGCTACCTTCATAAAAATTATATCCCAGCACCTATCCCAAAAAATCAAACAACCGACCAACCTTGAATCGCGATCCTACATCCGTCGGAAACCTAATCCAAAGAAAAGTACACAATGCCTGATATGAGAAATCTACAAAGATGTGTTCAAGAGCTCACTATGGAAGACATGCAAAGACAAATTCGCCAACTGCAACAGAAATTTGCCGCTTGTGAGAGAAGAAAATCGGGAGAGATTATCTATAGCCACAAAGGTACTCGCCAGATCGAGGGGAGAAAGATATTCTCTTTTATCGGGAAGATTCCAATGACAAAAAAATACTATTTTGATTCAGCATGGATTATCAAAAAATAAGGATCCTAAAGTAAATTTGAATTTACCAAATGTCGACGAACACGTGGATCCATATAAGTTTATCAAGTGACTTCAAAAAATGGAGGGAATTTTTTAGTACAATGATGTTTCTCAGAGCATGAGAGTTAAATTGGCAGACATCAAACTTAGAAAGCATGCTTCATTGTGATGGGAGAACCTAAAGTACCTTCGACAGCTGGAAGGGAAGAACAAAATTACTGCATGAACCAAGATGAAACGAGATATGTAACGCTCAATATATTCCCTCATATTACAGACAAGATATGTTCATAAGACTAGCACCTGAGCCAAAGAGATTTTTTTGTGGAGTATACAACTAAGTTCGAGCAACTTACGTTGAGTGTAGACTAGTGGAGCTAAAAGAGAACATTATAGCTTGATATTTGAAAGAACTGAAATCGTACATTGGCAAGGTGGAACAATTGCAGCATTATTGAATCTTACAAGATGTCCAGACTCTGGCTCTAAAATTGAAAGGACAACAAGACAGTATCAATTTCACATAGCCCTCTAAACAAAGTTTAACCATCGAATCACACAACAAAGTACACCTAGTGGAGTATTCAAGCCAACCAAACAAGAGGAACAGTACAAGGTAAAGAAAAGATGAAGTTTGTCAATACTGCTAAATCTATTCCTGCTAGTTAAGTGTTACGATTTTGTCCACAAGGCGCCCGATTGCCCAAACAGGAGGGTGATCCCTTTCACTGAGCAGGTAACAATTGAAAAAATGGACAATGGCACAAAATACATTGAATAATGGCAAAACACAGGGGAGTGCCTGATTGTGGTCGATAAGGGATAGATATATGTGATTTAAGTTGAGCCCATTAGAGATACTTTAGCAGGATTAACATTGGTTGTCCTAGAATGTACTGAGTCCGCGGTAATGGGTGTTCATACAAAGTTTAAGGATGTGGTGCCACAAATTATCTTTTTGCTGGCGTTAAGTAGAGCATCAACAGGACAGACATTGAGCGCCCAAGTGGGTCATGAGTTCGAGAAGCTAACACAGAACAAGTGACAACCCCAGATAAGAGAATTTTAGAATCTTTAGACATATCGTTTACCACCTGAGTTGCCCTTCTTGAGGGAGGTCGATCATGTCAAAGATGAAAAGCTTTCGAGCTATTCCTGGAAGAATATATGAAGTAATTTGAGTATTAAAATCAATTCAGCAATGCGCTCAACGACAAATAGTCACATATAAGTGATGAACCACAGCATTGGAAATCTCCTTAAGAGCTTTGTGAGAAAGAACATCCAGTGGAATCAAGGTCCTTCCATAGAAAAAAAAGAGGTCTCCCTTGAGTGATTGTCAATAAGAACTATCTAGTCTGCTATAGATTTCATCCCAACTCCTCCTGATATACTTATTTATCAGATACACTCATCTGTGTGTGAAAAGTGGGAGAAGCATATTGCATATTTAATGGCTCTAGACTTGGTTCACGAGAATAGATGCCTATGTATTGTTCTAGTTTAAGTTTGTCAAAGAATGACGGTTATTTACTCTATCAGGACAAACTTTGAAAGAATTTATGTTTTGGAGTCACCTAAATTGGACGTGAGCATAAATTTTACGGTGGGACTACTTCAGACACAACAATGCAATGACTTTGTTAAGGCAGTTAATCGATTCCAGAAGCTTCCTGAGGAGAAGACTAAGCTCCTCTTACCCAAGAACAATGATGCGGGAACTACGGCAGCGGGCATTCTTATGTTACCGTGCTTACGCAATATCAAGGCTTAGATTGCGAAAGTCCCAAACATTCTTTTCTATATTTCTTTTTTATTTTCTTTCTTTTTTTTTCTTAAGAAAGTTTCAATCTTTCATTTCTTCCTTTTTGGTTATAAAATACTTTCCTAATTTCTAATTAGATATTTGGTATGAGAGGACTAATGTGGTATTAGGGTTTCGGATTTTTAGTTTTTTTTTTCTGATATGATGAACTGAGAAATGTTTCCTCTTAATTTTAATCTTCAAACAATTATATTATTTTCTTTTGCAAGTGGTGTGTATGTACCTTGCTAAGGAACAGGTGGTGAATCCCCCTCACTACACTTATATCATTGTATGTCGTCTGACCCATTGATTTTCAGCCGAGCAGCCATTCAAGTTGTTGTTTCAACAAGCAACTCTTATCCCTTCCAATTCATTGTCCAATCCCCCGCACCTCACTGAATCATCATTGAATAGTTTTTTGTAGCCAGAACAGCTGCCGACAACGTCGAACCCAGCATAGCCTTCCAAAACCTCATCAACCACCCATATTTTCATTCCCTCGCTACTCTATAATCATTTTCCCGCTAAATCGCCTTTTTAAATACCTTCTAAACACCCTAGATTAGTATCATTGAAAATTCAAAAAATGACAAATAGAAAAACTCGTGTTACAAAAAAAACCAACCAAATCTTTTGATTTCACATATGAACAAAGACGAAAAACTACACCAATTATGTATCAAATAAAGAAAAAAGTAAAGGCAAAACTAGAGAAACAAAGAAGAATGTACTTGCCTTTACTCAAAGGCGATAATGAAAGTTAGTTTTCACTCTTAAAAATTTAAACATGCTATATTATTGACATGTGGCATCAAATCATATAACAAGATCACATCAATAATTTAAAACCAATAATAATAATCTCCCGTTGTGGCACAAGGGGCAGTTTGTGTCTCAGATTCATTACTAATGATTGTTTTATGCATGCCTGAATTAACTTACAATTTATTATCTATTAATAAAATGAAAAAGTATATGAAATGCAAAATATCATGTTTCTTTTCTCATTGTAAATTTAGGACCAAGTTTTGGGGAAAATGATTGGCTATATTGATGCAAGAAATGGGTATACTACCCTGTTATCACCAAAATCCCTCATTATGCATGTAATAGTGAAGCTCCATGTCTTCTCAAATTCCACATTTAGTTATTGTAAAAAATTTTGGGGCATCCTACTTTCTCCAATATGAAAACCTTTATTTATCAATGATTATATGTGAAATGTTCATTTCAGCTAAACAAACTCAAAATAATCCTTCACTACAAAAATGCAAACTATCCAAAACATATCAGCTCATCATGGTGACATTTGGGAACCTGGTAAAACTACTACTTAATCTGATAATTCATAACTTTCATTGTTGATCGTATGGGTGTGTTGGGTATTGCCATGAGAAAAAAAATATGAAGTGTATTCTGTGTTCAAATCGTTCTACAAAATTAGGCCACCCTTGGTTCACACTATAGGTATAAATGAGTCAAATAAATCTCAATCCACCATTGGTTCAAGCTTGAGCTTGATTAATGAATTGAGTTTGACCTTAAACTAGAGCTTAATTTTTTTTTTAGTTCGAGCCAACTTGCTTATTATGAAAGAGAGTGATGCAGGGGTTGGGTTGGGCTGGACCCTGGACCGATTCGATCAAGGTTAAAGGAGGGCAACTCGACCCTCTCCTGGTCAAGATTGCCGCCCAATTGAAGTTGGGCCCGCTCCGAATAACAGTAGGTATAGTAAGAGTTTCTTTATATTTAGGGTTTAGTTTATGCTTGATTTGAGTTTGTAGAGCCCTCAACTCCTCTTTTCCCTTCTAGGGTTGTATTGTAAGGTTCCAAATGATGTTTTGGTTGTCTTAGGGTCCATTTGGGGCAGTTTGTGCGTTTCAAAATAAGCTGCTTATCCTGAAACGCGGCCCACGGGTCGGCCGCGAGGGTCGACCCGCAGTCTGCGTTTAGTGTAAAAACTCAAACGCAGTTTCAGATAAGCTGACGAAACGCACAAATCAAACGGTACGACGGCGTTTTTGAAAACGCCGCCCGCACTTATAAGCTGCCCCAAATGGACCCTTAGTCTCTAGGTGGCGTTTATCCTTTTTATACCTTCCCACCATCCTTTCTCGTGTCACTCGCATTCCCTAAATTGTTCAATCGTGGTCGCCACCTAAAAAACATAAAACTTGTTTTCTACGTCCAACCTGATGTCGCTGCCCAGGACCAACAGCTAACATCTTATCCTCCCCTTTCTCCTTACTGTCACCACCTTATAACAACCTTCCTATTGGTGTACCTGCTCGCCCCCTTTCTACCTCCACCACATACCGCCAGCACCACAACTGTTTTGGCCCACATCCTTGCTACTATTGTCTCAGATAGCCCTCTTGCAGTTGTTCTTGTTGCATGTTGTTGTTCGAACTCCTAGAAACAACTACCCTGTTGTTTCTGGCTTGCTAGCCGCTTCATCGGCACTACCCCGGAGGTTCAAACCCTAAATGGCACCACTTACACCATATTCTTTGGTATTTGTCATTGTTATTTGCTTTCAATTTGTTGTATTTTCAATCTTTTGCTTCTAAAAAAAACTAGTGATTATGTTGTGTTTCTCCTCACATTATTTTCATACTGATTTGAGTATCATTTGGTATTAGAACTAGCCAACACTAGTTTCATTCTAGAACGAATTAAACTCATCAAACCATAACCAAATCTTGTTGCTGGTTTTTAAAATCAGTAACCCTGATTTTTTTAAGCACCCTAAATCAGTTTCATACACCCTCTTTCACCTTGCCAACCTAAACCCTAATCATGCCATTGAGGAGACAAATGCTGGGAAAATTCATCGACTTCAGCAAAGAATCTTTGAAATTGAGGAAGAGAATCATTGAGACATCACCGCCGATCATGATAAAGAGATTCAAAGTGGAGAGAAAACAGAATCCCTTCTATAGAGATGATTCCAGTGAAAAGGGGGATAGGCCACGGTACTTGGATTCGATATAAGGGGAGGTTGAGGAATAGAATGACATTTGGAGGACATGAAGATACCGGGTTGAAATTAGACTTATCGGATTTTTTTAGGGGATGATAAATCTTAAGATGATTTCATTAAATGGTTGCAAATTATTGGAAAAAATTTTTAGTTTAGGGAGGTACCAGCTGACACACAAGTGAAATTTGTTGTCATAAAGCTAAAGAAAAGTATCACTTTGTGGTGAGAGAATCTAAAGAAAGTGAAACAGGGAGAATGTAGGAATAAGATAACTACTTTGGAGAAGATAAGAACAAGATACAGATGAAGAATCTACCTTCACACTACAGTTGGGACATATTCTTAAGGCTACATCACTTACATCAAGGAGAGTTGTCAATTGAAGTTAGGAAATGATCTTGAAACTACACCACTTCATAGACAGAGTTGTCAATAGAGGAGTTCACAGCAGAATTTGAGTAGCTCATGTTGAAATGTGAGCCGAAAGAGCTAAAGGAGAACATTATAGCCAATTATTTGAGAGGCCAGAAGTCAACCATCAACCATGTTATTCAGTTGCAGCTTGTTTGATCATTGAGAGATATTCAGACATTGGCTTTGAAGGTGAAAAAAAAACAAAAGCAGAGCAAGACCCCACATAAATTCAGACAGTCACCCACAGTAGAAGCCAATAGAAATCCAACTGAGAAACATGTGAAAACTATTTAGAAAGATGATAGAACTTATCAGAGTGGGAATAATTCTGATAGAAACAGTACACCCAACATGGTGCCAACAAGAAAGTGTCAGATGTCATGGGTTTGAACACATTGCCTTAAGTTCCTGACTACCATAATTGTCTCTTCATTGAGCATTGAGCAGTAGAAGAAGTGGATAGTGGTACTAGAGATATAGAATATGGTGAGGAGGTGCAAGAGTACCAGCTTCCAATTGATGAGGGTGAGATGTTTGTTGTTTGATGGGTCCGTCAAACTAAGGCTACGAGAGAGTTGCAGTGGCTTCACCACATCTTTTATACATCTTGCATTGTGAAAGGAAAGGCGTGCAACCTTATCATTGATGGAGATAGTTGTGAGAATGAGGTTTCTACATAGATGGTGGACAAGTTAACTCTCACTACTCGAAGACAGTCCCAACCATATTCCTGACTTGATTGAAGAAGGGGAATAGGGTTAGCATTAACAGGAGATGCCTCGTAGAATTTTCTTTTGGGATCAGTTGAATAACCAAATGTGGTGTGATATTGTACCCATAGACGTATATTACATCTGCTGGGAAACCATGGCAATTTGATCACAAGACACATCGGGATGGGTTCACAAACACTCATTCATCAGCAATGGAAAATGTTTAGTTCTCCTACCTTCTGTGAAGTCTGAGGTCATAGGTGCTCTTACTATGAGAGAGGCGCCAGTGGAATCAATTTTGGTATTTTAGAGAGTAGTGAGACAGAAAACTCAATATCAGACATAGGACAACCACAACGAAGAGAGTTTCATGATATCCTAACTGACAGTTAACCCTCATAGCTGCCACCATTAGGGAAGGCTTAGTATGTCTTCACTTCAAAAAGGAATGAATCAAGCTTGAGGTACCCTTGGACGATGTTGTGAAGTACGTTTGGCGTGAAGTTCCAATTCAGCTCAGCATGAGCCCATAGATGGCTAAACGGATAAATATGGTTACACGCACTTCGAGAAATCTTCAAGTGTTTCGTGTGCCAGTACAACCCACAGTGGGATACAAGTGCTTCTAAAGACGCGGTCAAAGCCCATATAATCCAAAGAGATTGTGACAACTCTGTCACCTTCAATGTGGTCAACCTAATGCAATATATGAGTTCAAAGTTTCGATAGATGAGATCAAAGTTCCACCAACCCTGATATATTGACAAGGGAGGTGGGAGGGACCCTGGACCTGTCCAATCAAGGTTGACGGAGGGTCGGTCGGCCCTCTCTAGGCCTAGGGTTATCGCACCATTGAAGTGGAAACCACTCCACCACTCCACCACTCCTAATGGTAGTAGGTCTATTTAATTGTTTCTTTGATATTTAAGGTTTAGGTTTCAATTGATTTTGAGTTTAGAAAGCCACTGACTCCCCCTTCCCTTTCTAGATTTGTATCCTAGGGTTTCAAGAGGTGTTTCGGTAGTATCATGATATCCAAGTGGTGTTTATCCTTCCTATACCTTCCCCCTATCCCTTACAACTGCATCGCTCCCACATCCCCTTCATTGTTTGTCTGCTACCGCAACCCAAAAAACAAGAAGCTTGATGTTTTATGCATTCAACCTTCTGCCATCCCTCAGGGCCGGCAACTATCTTGTTATCCTCACCTATCTCCTTACTCCGACCACCTAGAACAACCATCCTAGGATCGTACATGCTTGCCCCCTTGCTGTCACCAGCCCACAGCTGTTCTGGCCCAATCCTTCCTACAACTACCTCAAGTAGCCTTCTCGCAGTAGTTATTGTGGCTTGCTTGTTATCCAGACTCCTGGAAACAACTTTTTGTTGTTTCTAGCTTGCTAGCCACCTTCTTGCCACCACCACGGAGGTCCAAACCCTAACCAACACCCTATTATTCCCTAATATTTATCATTATAATTTGTTTTTTGTTTGTCTTATTTTCATTTTTTGGCTTCTATCAAATTATCAATGGTTGTGTTTCCATACATTATTCAGTATAAGAAAGAATAATATTTCTTCAAGCTAGTGTTATAATAAAATGAGCATTTATAAGATACATAATAATAAATCACTTGATAAAAATATACATATAATTTTTTTAATGTTTTCAACAATTAATAGATAAAAACTTAGATTTTATTGTATTTTGAGTGTATTGTATATTGGCTTTTTAATGAGCATAACTCATTAACTAGGCAAATCGGGGTTGGCTTGAGCTTGGATTGTTTCTCACTCAGCTCACGAACGGTCTATCATCTTGAGCCCGAGCCACCTCACAAGTTGACTTAGCTCAATTAAATCCTAAGTTCACACAGATAGTGGAAAAGATTTTTTTCTCAAATGAATACTCACACTATCAAAGGTCGTGTTTATCCCCCTCAACAAAATAGGTTAGCTAAAAAAAAAATCATAATTTGTTAGAAATGACAAGTTCAGTTATGTTCACAATTTATGTCGCAAAATCTTATTAGAGGAATATTATCCTCACATCAACAGACTTAGCACAACCTTCCGCAATCTTAAAAGGTAACTTTTTGAGATCTTTTAAATACTCTTCATGATTAGTGTTGAGAGATGCATAAGAAACCAAAAAATTAGAAGTCGAAAAATCAAAAAAGTGACAAATAGGAAAACTCGTATTGCAAAACAAATTCAACCAAAATATATGAAATGTAAAGTAGCATGTTTCTTTTCTCAGTGTAATTTAGGACCAAGTTTTGGGAAAAATGATTGGTTATACTGATGCAAGAAATGGCTATACTACCTTGTTATCACCAAAATCCCTCATAATCTATGTAACAATGTGGGGCTCCATGGCTTCTCAAACTCCACATTTGTTATTGCATAAAATTTTGGGCTACTTTATCCAAATATGAAAACCTCTATTCAACAAATGATTCTATGTGAAACTACAACCATGAAAACTATCCAAAGCATTTCAGCTCATTCATGGTGTCATTTAGGGACCTAATAAAACTAGTATGAATCTGAAGGTTCATAACATTCATTTATGATCATATGGGTGTGTTGGGTATAGCTCATGAGTCGGCTTGCTTATTATGAAAGAGAGAAAACAATATTACTTCAATTTAGAGTTATAATAAAATGGCAAATAAAATGAGCAATTATGATATAAAAAATAAGAAATCACTTAATATACAAACATATTTTTTATTTCATGTTTTTTTAAAATTAATAGATAAAATCTTGAATTTTAATATATTTCGAGTGTATTAATATTAACTTTTAAAATAAGCAGAACTCATCAGTTAGCTCGTCAAATTGGTCTTAACTTGAGCTTGGATTGTTAGCCTATTGAGCTCAGCTCACGAACGATCTATCAAGCCAAGCCTGAGCGAGCTCACAATTCGGCTTCGCTCAATTAAACCCTTATAGTTCACACTGACAATCGAAAAAAAATTCTCACATGAATTTTCTCAAAATTTGAATCAAAATTAGATTCACCATCAAAGCATTTGATTATCCCCCTCAACTAGATAGAATAACTAAGAAAATAGTGTTTGTTAGAAATGACAAATTCAATTATGTTCACAATTTATGTTGCAAAATCTTATTAGAGGGAATATTATCCTCACATTAACGTACTTGAATAGCTATCCACCATCTTATACACTAACTTTCTGAAATCTTATAAATGCTCTTCATGATCATGTCATCACTTTAAGAATTTTATATCCATTTTCTCCAAGATTTCTTGGGTTATGCTACTTTCATTAAAATCACCAACCAAATCAAAGTAAATTTGATCCAAGGATTGTCAAATGTATTCATGGAATACTCCACAAGTCAAAAGGCTATAAATGTTACTGTCCAAGATTTAGAAAATTCATAGTATCAATTGATGGTGCGTTCCTTGAAGATAATCCCTTCTACAAAATAATACAAGAAAAACATAAATATCATTGGGATTCCAACATCTCTTCTTATTTCTCAAAATGGTTATGGCATTCATTGATCTGCATCTTAGTTCAATCATCCAATTTCCTACCAAATCTCTTCACAAATTTGCCATGACTGATAACCCATAATGGAGAAACGCAATATCATGGATTCAAAAAGTACAAAAATACCACAACAAGACCCTTGGAAGATAACTAGATGAAAGAGTTGTGCGTGATTACTTTGAGTTACCTATTTGACATGTTTTAAACTATTTCCACAATTCAAAACTTTTACTACAACCATTGATGGCATTGTACTACCCAAAAAACCCTGTCATGCACTTCAAATTCTAAAATGAAAAAGCTATAGTTGAAGAAATGAAAGCTCTTAAGGAAAATGGCACATGGGATACCATCAACTATCCAAAAAATAAGAAAACGATTGGAAGCTAGAGTTTACCGTAAGGTAAAGCCAGCAATAAAATTTACAAATACAAAGCAAGACTAATAAACTAAGGATTCAGCTAAATTTATGAGACTAGCCACAATGAGAAATTTGAACTGTAAAATCGAATATTAAATAAGCTGATTATTCAAAACTACAAACCTAGATTGAGAGCTACATGAAAAAACATGAGGATTCCTCCAAGATTTCAATTAGAAGGGGGAGGAAAAGCTTGTAAGTTTAAAAATCAATATATCATTTAGAACAACTCTCACGTGCTTGGTTTGCTAAATTTAGTTACACCATTTGTTGGGACACAGACAAGAAAAGGCTGATCACATTGTTTTTTTTTTCCGTAATTTAGAAAATAAGGGAAGATGTCTATTCTAATTGTATATGTAGATGGCACTGTGATTACAGATGATGATACCCATGAAATAAATAAATTAAAACGGAGGTCAACTAGGGAATTTGTAGTAAAGATCTGAAAAAATTAAAAATATTTCCATGAAATGAAAATTGCTAAAATTAATAGCAATATTTATGTTTCCTAAAAATGCGCTCCTGATCTACCCAAGAAACTGAAAAATAGGATGTAAACATATTATTACTTCATTTGAGAAAGATTGAAATAAATAAGGAATTGTTGATATTGGTGGCTAGAAATGTTCATCTATCACTACCTGGACCAAAAATTACACATGCGATGAGAGGGATGAGTTAATCAATGTATTATCTAAATCGAAAGTACTTAAATTGTGTAAATAAATTCCTGAAATATCTTAAAGGAAATCTAAGTAGAGGCCTAGCGATGCACAAAACCTAGAAAAAGAATTATAAAGAATACATTAATGCAAATTAGGCATGGAGTAAAGATCAGAAATCTACCTCAAGTTTTTACATAAATCATTGGGAAAAATTATCATTTGGAGAAATAACAAATAAATTGTGGCAGTTAATACAGTGTTGAAGCAAAATCTTATGGCATTGCACTAGTAGTGTGTAAAGTAATCTTGCTAAAGATGTTTATGGAAGATTTACAAATAAACAATACACTTGAAACTCCCTATAAAAGTAAATCAATATGGCAGATAATCCTCCTCAACATAACAAGAAAATAACATGAAAGAAATGATCAATCATTTATAAAAAGAGAGAATGAGAAAAGTGAAATAAAACTATATATTTCTATTATCCTACAAAAAGCTGATGATCTCATACAAATTTTAACCAAAAACACTTTCGAATGAATGCTAAGAAAATTAGGAATGATAAATATCTACTCCTAGAGTTGAAGGACAGTTGATAAAATTAGGGAATAATACTTATTGCTACACTAAGTTAATTTGGAATGAAAGCTAAGATAAGTTACTCCATGATTACATATGTTGTTGCCCCCTTTCATTGTGCCTCCTTGGTTAAAAACACAGCTATGCATTCTAGCCTTAACTAATGTTTTCAGTAAAATCAAGCTATTAATTCATGATTCCAGCACATCCACTGCCTATTTCGCCCAGCATTAACATTCATGAGTGCTGATTGAAACTCTATTCTTGTCCACGAGTTATTCATTACCATATTTACCCTAATTTGAACATCACCACATTCCATAGATATAGTCTTAGCATTCACGTCTATAAGAAAGAGGCAACAAGAGTAACTATAATTTAATTACTTCCAACATCGGTCTCTTTATTATTTTTATGAAAATGTGTATAAATAACATGTAATACAAGATAAAAAAATAAGAGAATTTTCTTCTCTTATAAAAAAACAAAAGATGCAGCCCAAAAACATTAAGACTTTCTGGAAGAGTTTAAACTTATAAAAAAACAACCCAAAAAAAATAAAGCCGAGCAACCCAAGATTCTAAACTTTACAACAGGACAATTCAACCTTCAAAGTTCTAATAATCAACTCCTTTACACTTAGGAGCTGTTTGTAAGCCTATTTAAGAAGGATTTATGTGGGATTTAAGCTAAATCCTGCCAAATGGCAATAAAACACCTTCGTAAAACTTGAGCTTCCGTAAATCCCAAAAAGACGTTGATTCGCGATAAATCCAAGAATTACTAAATCTTGCAAATCAACAAATTTAGTAAATCTGGGACAAGCAAAGAGAAAGAATGGCACGAACAAGATTACCTTCCTAAAAGGTTTGTGGTAGGATCGGAAAGGAAGAATGAAAGAGATGGGAGTTTCGATGATCTATGTAAGCCTCGATCTCGTCATTGCCTTCCCAGCTAGCTTTAATGACAATGCAACTGTATTGCGAAGGTTCATTCACAAAGCTGGTGGTGGTTTTGGGAGAAATCGGTAGAGGGAGTGACATAAGCAAGAGTTTGGGGCGGAGATGGGAAGTTTGGATGAAACCGGGAGATGGGGGGATGTAAACGAGGGTTTCAAGTAGAGAGAGGAAGAGAGGGATAGGTTTATGGTTTTAATTTATTTTTATTTAAGTTAATTTTAATAATTTAATTGATTAATAATTAATAATTTATTTATATATTATGAAATTAATTATAATTAGAAAAATTTGTATTTAATTATTTAATAGTTGATTAATGAATAAAAATATTTTTTAAATTCTAAATTATTAAATAAAATACTAAGTAATTCTTAATTTATATAATTAATAATTGATTAATATTAAATTATTACTTGATAAGTAACTAGTTTACAAAAAAAATGTTATTTATTAATTAATGCTAGGTTTACATACTCATTTGCATTTTTTTATTTAATCTTTATTTTTGGATGTTTATAAATCATGTTAAATCCTTCTAAAGCTACCAAGCAGTTTATCATAATTTATTAGGATTTACTTACTGATATACTAAATAATTATCAGGATTTAACCACCTCATAATTGAATATATCCGGATTTACATAATTTACTAAATCCTCTTTAAATTAAATCTTAATTGCAACCAAACAGCCCCACCAAATAGTCCATTAGGGGGTGTTTGGCTTTAGCATTACTGGGATTTAGTAAAACCGCAAATCATAGACCCATTAAATCCACCATATCCCTGGATTTAATAGATTCGGATTTAAGTCAAATTGAAGACAAATTTGAGACCCTAAATCCAAAATTCATAAATCCACGAAACTCCAACATTTTAGCATTTAAGTATAATTTGTAAATCCGGTGATATATCCTATTAAAAGGTGCTACGAAACACCCCCTGAAGGTGGAGTAATATCAAGGCAAAATCCTAGCTTAACCAGAAAATGTTTAAAAATCAAAGAAATTTAAGAAAAAAAGATAAAAAGGTATAAAGGTGTGAAGGAGATTACCTCCGTCTACCATATTGCGGCATCCATCCAGGCGCAACCATACGTACCACAAACAACAAAATTAGACACATATCAATAGAAACAAAACAAAAAGCAAATCAATCGTTTCTCAAAAGTTTCATCTTATTATTCAAGGAAATCACCTCCCTATACTTCTGCATATATAATTTCAGTGGGTCGATGTACTCTTCAAACCCCAGCGTCGCCATCGCCCACAGCAGATCATCTCCATTTATCGTCTTCCTCTTCTCCCTCTGGCACTTCTCGCTCGCCCTGCACCAACAATCGCTTCATCATACACGAACAA
>JXCR01005819.1:4287-20641 GCA_002079205.1 Phalaenopsis hybrid cultivar
GTTACGTATCTCACACATGAACTTTAATTTTTACATATTTTGTCATTTTATATATACATGAAAGTAGTATTTCACTTTTAAAAGAATTTAAAAGTTATCATTTTTATGTGATATAAATATTTGGTTGGTATTAATATAAAAATTAAAATTTATGGTTGGATAAATAAAAGAAATGATGAGGAAATTAATTGCCTCAAAATCTTGTAATTGCAAAATATATTAATGAGACCATGCCAATGAACATGCTGAGTTTGCTGTGGGTCGGGCTCATTCGACCATGACTAAGTCAAATAACACTCGGGTGAGGCTGAGCGGGCCAAGCCTGCAAAATTTTAATTTTTTCATAGCCAAGTCCACCCATTCCAAGCAGGCTTATGGCGAGCCCATCGGGCCGCTTGCCTAATGCCCATGTCTACCATAACCCAACCAGCTGACTCAAACTTACACTCATAGACTTTAGGTTTCATAGTTGATAGTCCCTCAAGTTAAGATAAATTCATCATCAGTGGAACTTTCACAATTGAGAATCACACTTAATTTTAAACTTCTTGCTCCCTTAAAGGGAAAAAAAACAAGNAGATGAGGAAATTAATTGCCTCAAAATCTTGTAATTGCAAAATATATTAATGAGACCATGCCAATGAACAGGCTGAGTTTGTTGTGGGTCAGGCTCATTCGATCTTGACTGAGTCAAATAACGCTCGGGTAAGGCTGAGCGGGCCGAGCCTGCAAAATTTTAATTTTTTCATAGCCAAGTCCACCCATTTCAAGCAGGCTTATGGCGAGCCTATCGGGCCGCTCGCCTAATGCCCATGTCTACCAGAACCCAACCAACTGACTCAAATTTACACTCATAGACTTTATGTTTCATAGTTGATAGTCCCTCAAGTTTAGATAAATTCATCATTAGTGGAACTTTCACAATTGAGAATCACACTTAATTTTAAACTTCTTGCTCCCTTAAAGGGAAAAAAATACAAGGAAAAGACCACTCTAAACCCTGCAAAATCTTAAATCCTAGCATTAAAAAAAACAAATTAAATTTGGCAATAATTAAAATTGTATTTATGAGTAAAGTTCAATAAGATTTGAATATAGTTAAATTAATGTTCAGAGATGATTTTAAAGGGTTTGATCATGGTTGAAATAAATTTTGAATAAGGTTTAATCAAAGTTTAAATGACATTGTAGTTGGCATTGTTGAACTTGTATTGACCATCTGAAAAGGATTTGATTCAATTAGATTAGCTATAAATGGTAGGCTCTTATATAATTGTGAGGGAGGAGATTAAAAATNACAAGGAAAAGACCACTCTAAACCCTGCAAAATCTTAAATCCTAGCGATAAAAAAAACAAATTAAATTTGGCAATAATTAAAAATGTATTTCTGAGTAAAGTTCAATAAGATTTGAATATAGTTAAATTAATTTTCAGAGATGATTTTAAAGGGTTCGATCATGGTTGAAATAAAATTTGAATAAGGTTTAATCAGAGTTTAAATGACATTGTAGTTGGCATTGTTGAACTTGTATTGACCATCTGAGAAGGATTTGATTCAATTAGATTAGCTATAAATGGTAGGCTCTTATATAATTGTGAGGGAGGAGATTAAAAATGTATGAATTCAAACATGGATAAGATATTGATTGAGATAATTGAAATGAGTGATGTTTGCAATATTATGTTATTGACAGATAAGATTAGAGAGAATCATCTAAGATGGTTTTGTTGGATCAAATGTTGACTATCTGATGATCCGACTTGGAGGGTAGATGTTTTAGATTCAACTTGTATTAGAAAAAATAAATATAGACAGTGTTGTATATAAAAATAATCTTAATTTATTAGAATTAAATGAAAATATGACACTCAATACTACACAATTGAGAAAAATGATCTATGTAGCCGATCTGACTTAGTGGGACAAAACATTTGTTGTTGTTGTTGTATGCTATATTTTCATGAACGTTATTGTAATAAATATGATGTGATTTCTACTCATATATTAGAACTTGTTGGAGATGAGGAAGCCATTTTATATGCCCATGGGTAGGATACCANTTAAGATGGTTTGGTTGGATCAAATGTTGACTATCTGATGATCCGGCTTGGAGGGTAGATGTTTTAGATTCAACTTGTATTAGAAAAAATAGATATAGACAGTGTTGTATATAAAGATAATCTTAATTTATTAGAATTAAATGAAAATATGACACTTAATACGACACAATTGAGAAAAATGATCTATGTAGCCGATCTGACTTAGTGAGACAAAACATTTGTTGCTGTCGTTGTATGCTATATTTTCATGAACATTATTGTAATAAATATGATTTGATTTCTACTCATATATTAGAACTTGTTGGAGATGAGGAAGCCATTTTATATGCCCATGGGTAGGATACCATGGGAGAGGATATTAAAATGACAAAATTTAAAAATGATGCATGTCGAGCAAGTTACCTTGAAAAAAATGGCTCAACATAAAACATTATAATTAAATTTATTGAAACCTTATAATACAAAACTAATGAAGTTATCACACATTTGGAGAGAAAATGTGCAGANTAGGATACCATGGGAGAGGATATTAAAATGACAAAATTTAAAAATGATGCATGTCGAGCAAGTTACCTTGAAAAAAATGGCTCAACATAATACATTACAATTAAATTTATTGAAACCTTATAATACAAAACTAATGAAGTTATCACACATTTGGAGAGAAAATGTGCAGAGTTCTTTACAAATAAAAAATGATTACATACGTTCCTACGATGAACCAATCAAAACACTCCCCTACAAAGAAGTGTATATCAGCAGATCCCAATTTAAATTTATTTTTTTTAAAAAAAAATTTGATTGAACATCTTACGCAATTTGTGTTCAGTGTCCGGACGGAATAATCGCTCCTTGGAGATAGGGGGCCAAAATAAGTTAAAATGGTGATTAGATGCTCACAAGCAAATAATATATATATATATATATATATATATATATATATATATNATTCTTTACAAATAAAAAATGATTACATACGTTTCTACGATGAACCAATCAAAACATCCCCTACAAAGAAGTGTATATCAGCAGATCCCAATTTAAATTTATATATATATTTTTTTAAATTTGATTGAACATCTTACGCAATTTGTGTTCAGTGTCCGGCCGGAATAATCGCTCCTTGGAGATAGAGGGCCAAACTTATTAAGGTAAAATGGTGATAAGATGCTCACAAGCAAATAATATATATATATATATATATATATATATATATANGCCCGTCACTGCCATTGACGGTGCAACTGCCTTACCATTGCCACTGTAGTAGTGGTTGTCGTCACCAGACTATCGCCGCCCGACCAACGTTGGAACATTGTCACCACTGTCACCAGACTACTATTGGAACATTGTCACCACCGTCACCAGACTACCGCTGCCCGACCAATGTTGTCAAGTTATCACGATCATCAGACTCGATCACCTTCAAACCATCGTCGCAACTGCCCGACCTCTACTGTCGAGTCGACGCTGATAGCCCTACAGACGCCATTGAGCCGCCACCATCACCATAAAAACTAACGTTTTCGCTTTCCAAACATCGCCAACCTGTCAAGACCATTGCCAGACCGCAGCTTGGCTCTAATGACTTCTGTACAGTCGTCGTCACCCTTAGACTACCACTAGTCGACCGCCAACGTCAAGCCACCACTATCGTAGGATCACCAATTTGGTCATTTCCATCGAGCTGTCATCATCGTTGGACCAAAATCACTGCTTCCATCGAAGACACTGACAACATGTGTTTTGGTCATTTCCATCGAAGAAACTGACAACATATTTTTTGGCACATGACTTCTTCCGTCAGCTCTCCTTCATAACAATTGGGTTGTCTCCACTTCCCCAACAGTTTGTGCTATTTCCCTTGCAAAATTGTCGCGCCACTTGCGTAGCGTTGCATGATTCTGGTCATTCAAGGGCTGATAAGGTTTTTTAACCTGAATTATTTCAATTAGGTCAGATCCTTTGGTTTTTTTTTTTACTTTTGGATTTTCCATATAAAAAATCATGTTGTCTTTTCTATCATTTTATTTTTACCAACCCCATTCGTATATTGAATCTTAATACAATAATAAGACATTAATATATCTCTCTACCACAACGAATTTACTAGCACACAACTTTGTTGAAGATCCTACCACCAACCCATCAACTAATTAATTCGAAGCATCATTTAACAATCACCAGATCATACAATTCTTCTACAGCTAATCAAATTCATAAATAACTCATTTCTTCACCAACTTCTAAAACTATTGCTTAGTTATATTGGAGGCTTAGGGTTTGTTTGAGATAGCTTATTTGGTGCGGTGGCGTTTTGAAAACGCACCTAGTCTATTTGGGTAAACTGCATTTTGGCAGCATATGCGTTTTCAAAAAGCTGAAAACAACATTTTCACACCGCACCTGTCTAGGTGCGGTGGCAGCTTTCTAGCTACGGTCTGACTTTTCCAAAAAAATAAAAATTTGTTGTAGCCACCGCACCTAGCTTATCGGCAAATTATTTTTAATCAGTTTATCAGTAGATTATTCAATAAGCTGCAGCTACCCCAAACAGACCCTTAGTTTTCTCAACGCAAAGGTGATCCCACTCTCCACTCTTGTCTAGGCTTCAACTGGGCACTAATGCAATCAAATAAAAAATCACTACTGAACATTGGACATTCTTTTACCCTACTCATTTACCTTGGAGTTTAAAGAAACACCCTATTATTGCGGAGTCATCCACAAAAGCTAAATACCGAACTTTCTCCACCACTACCACTAATATAGTTTAGCCACATCACCTCTTTAAAGAATTCAAAAAATTCACCTCCCTTCCTACTTCATTACATTACAAAAACACAACAACAATGACTCCAGCTAACCAATCATGTTTTTTTATTATTTTTATGTCAAGAAAAAACACATTGAAATAGATCATCACCTCATATCTCAAAAGAAATCATTGTAATACACATCAACACTCAAGACCATTCGACAGACATACTCAACAACCCTCTATCAACCACTCTCTTCAACAATTACATGACAAGTTGACCATCCAACCATTAGATCCTCAACTTGAGGGTCGATGTGATAAGAGCAAGATACTATATGAGAAGATATCTCAACTACCCACCACTTATTATGTACTCACAACATCCACTTCGTTTAGCACACACACATCCATTCTCAACTGCCGGCTGAACCTGCATCACAGATATGTAACCTTCTCTCCCTCCGCACGAGCATCATACACCCAATATCACCATTTCTCTAGCAACAATTTCATTCAACTAGTCAAAATATATTGATGCATGCCAGCAAAGATTCTAAATATAAATATTTAGTTGCCTTATTGAAACATTAATGTACACATAATATATATCAAAATAATTATAATTATATACATATACATATATACATATATATGTCTTCGAACTCTAGAATTTAATTGTTGCTCCTACACAGTCTAANCTTTGCTAAGTAGAATTTTTTATCTAATTTCTTCTGATTTCTAGTTACATATTGTAGTTGTTCTCTCTGTGGGTTCAATATTCAAAGTATAATAAAAAAATCTTATATTACTTGATAACGATACATATACTTNTTTATCTAATTTCTTCTGATTTCTAGTTACATATTATAGTTTTTCTCTCTGTGGGTTCAATATTCAAAGTATAATAAAAAAATCTTATATTACTTGATAACGATACATATACTTGTGTAGTATCCAATATTTAAATAAAATAATTTCATTCTTATTTGCTTCTAAGTCAAGCTTTTTCCTAGCCTTTGTTGGTGGTCAAGTTTTTGGTGCTGGTGCAAAGTAAGAATTATAAGTAAGGAAAAATTAAAATATAACCGCAGACATCATATTAACATATAAAATCGAGTTCATACCCTTAGTGTGAAAACATATTATTTATTTTCCAAATCATTTCATTTATTCACACTAGCTGTTAAATTTAATGTGAGCAATGTTTTTGGTAATTTTAAGAAATATAAATGTTAATATAATTACGGGTCGAGTCAGAGGCTCTAGGCTGCCGTTGGCTGGTGCAAATAAGCTTAGGTGGAGGGGAGAATGGAGCAATTCACAAATTAAGGATTTTCACATTTGATGGGTGCAATTGGGTGTTTAAGCCATTGTGGTGGTTCTCGGTTTTGGGTTTTCTGGCAACTAGGGTGGTTGGCCAGGCTAGAGATGGTGGCTAGCTTGCTCAGAGAGGCTAGGTTAAGCTTGGGGCTTGGGACGGCTGGTTGTATGGGTTATTGAGTTTAACGAAATTAAGGAGANTTAGGGTAGAGATGGTGGCTAGCTTGCTCAAAGAGGCTAGGTTAAGCTTGGGGCTTGGGACGGCTGGTTGTATGGGTTATTGAGTTTAACGAAATTAAGGAGAGGGTTTGCATAATTACGGGACCTTTGGTCCATGCCACAAAAGTAGGTTTTGATTAACTTAATGTGATCAGATCCTAGACTTAGGATGGAGGCAGAGATGATTAGGATTTAATCGAAATAAAGGCTTAGGCTTGATACTTGAATTAGCATTTGAATTTAGGGAATTTAGGTTTAATGAAGTGGGCTTTGGTTTTAGATGAAATAGGGCTTGGGTTTGAGCTCAATTAGAGACTCAATGCATTTCTGAAATTATTAGGATGGATTTGGAATTTCAATTTAGTGGAAATGGATTTTGCAAGTGGGCTTAAATTTTGTGGAAATTGGATGGCTAGAATAGGTTTCGGTGAAATTTTGAGTGAAATTAGAGGTTTCATAATTTTTTTGGGCATTAGGGGTATTTTGATAATTTTAGGGAAACTTGGTGGTAGAAGTCCGAGGTTGGGTATTTTGGTGGATTTAAACATGGTTGGACATGATGACCATGCCAGCCATGAAACCCATAGGAGAACTCATTTTAGATTTTCCACATTTTGATCCTATGCATCTTAACCAAAGGCTAAGGGCTTGGGACTGCCCACATGAGTTTCTAAAAGGGAGTTAGGAGGTAGGTTAAGTGTGAGTGATTTTAGGTTTTGGAATGTGTGAGTGCGATGGGTTGTGTGTGTTTGTGACCACTACCATGCCATCCAGGGATGCCCTAACGTCTCACTGATCCAATTGGAACTAATGCTTGAGTCTTCACATGTTGGTCTTAGCCATCTCAAGTGAGAAATGAGGGCTCCACCCAAGTGAGACTTCACCAGAAGAGTCAAGAAGTACTTAGAATTTCTATGTGGGAGGGTTCCATTTACTATTCCTATAGGATAGTTAACAGTAAAGCCCTATGGCTAGATCCTAGGCTTCTAAAGAAGAGAAACTAGACCTCATAAAGAAATGAGCTCAAAAGTAGCGCCTTGGCGTCGGGTTATTGGCGACTAGGCACCAGTACATTTCCTGCCACTTTGATGTCAGGGGTACGGAGGCCTATTTGCACAATCAAAATTTTGTCCCAATCATTTAAATTGAATATTTTGTTCCTCCACCAGTTTTAAATCATAGTAGAAAACACAAAAACACAATCACACCTCCCTTACTTCCAATTTCTAGCGGAATCTTTATATAAATAGCTATTGGGTGCTTGTAGATATTTTATTAGGGTTAAAATTATAGAAAATATTGTCTCTGATACGTTAGCTTTTGTGTTGTGAACCTCAAGAATTTCCTTGTCCAAAAAAATATGCAACTCTAACATTAAATAAAAATAATGTAAGAACAATTCTATTGTTCATCTAAAAGCTGGTTTATTCGACCCACCTAATGGAAAACATGGTCAGATAAATGAATTAACTAAATTTAGATGGACTTATCCCATGTCTATACTCATCACGTCTCTATTAATTTATTAAGTTTGATTGAGAACTAAGATGTAATNAATCTCAATCTCCAAATAAATAAAAACAGTTATTACGATGTGATCTAATACACCATTTATAGTAAAAATTAAAATATTTATCATAATATGACCTACAATTATATGTGCATAACTTATATTTTTCTTGCATTGTATTATTTTTAGACTCAAAGAATATAACATCTAAATTAGAGAAATGATACATCAAAAGATTCATACAATTAGTAAGTATTTATATGAATTTTAGCTAAAAACTTTTAAAAGCAATTTTTTGATCATCTGAACCTTGAATTTTAATAAACTTTTAGTTGAACTAAACATCATAATAAGACAAATCTAATAACGCTAATAGTGGTTCGGTCTGAATCAAAGTGAGCCCAAATCCAGCAATTAAAGTGTGACTTAAAATTTTAAGATATGAATGGAGGGATCAATTGATCTCGTGATAACGCATGCTTACATTAAAATGAGCATCTTGATTAAGAGAATCCAATAAACTCAAAATTACTTGATTGTGATATCATTAAGACATTTATTTGTTGTATGAATGAATTATGATTGGAGAAATCAACATCAGCCATCCAATATAACATTTTTAGACTTCAGCCAAATTTACTAAAATATTATTCTTAAAAATTATAAAAATTAAAAATAGATTTCCAATCTTCATATTAATTAAAGGGACTTAGACAAAAAAAAATAGTAGCTTGGAGATTTATACAATAATTGACGCTAATGAATACTATCATAATCTAATTATTGTCATCTAATCATCATTTCTTAATAGTCATCATCTAATCATCATCTCTCCATCACTGTTACCCAATCATCATCTCTCAATTGTCATTATTCAACTGTCATTTTCTGACCATTATCACCTAACTCTTGCTTTCTAACTATCACCGCTTGATCAACATCTCTCAACCATTATCACCCAATCATCTTCTCTTTTCTGTCATTGTCTAATCGTTGTCTCTCTATTGCTATTATCGGCAAACATTCTTTAAGCTACAATCTCCATATAAATATCATCAATCGTAATCTCTTAATCATTATCGCATAATCATCATCTTTTAATCATCTTCACCTTCTTAATCATCATCTTTTGGTTATTATCTCCTAAACATCATCGTCTGATGCTCATCACTCAACCATTATTACCAACTACAGTCATCACCTACCATTTTTTTCCCCTACAATTTTAAACACAATCTCTTATAGATAGTGGATTATTTCAACAAAGTCTGGCTCTACAGTTGTTCTATTTCAAAATTTTTTATGTATAAATTTTGGTGTTGCACTTAATCTCATATAAAACTATTATTTTAATATCATACTCTACTAGCACAAATAGGAGAAATTAAGATTAAGCAATAGTTATATTGAGCTAAAAGAACAACCCACGCCATGTTTAATGCTCATCAAAAAGTAAGTAACTTGGAAATAATTTTGNACATAATCATCATCTTCTAATCATCTTCACCTTCTTAATCATCATCTTTTGGTTATTATCTTCTAAACATCATCGTCTGATGTTCATCACTCAACCATTATTACCAACTACAGTCATCACCCACCATTTTTTTTCCCCTACAATTTTAAACACGGTCTTAAGGACTAAAAAATTCTCCTAACTCTATATTCTTACCTTCTTTAATTGTGTTAAAAAGTAACTTTTACAATCTCTTATAAATAGTGGATTATTTCAACAAAGTCGGGCTCTACAATTGTTCTATTTAAAAAATTTTGATGTATAAATTTTGGTGTTGCACCTAATCTCATATAAAACTCTTATTTTAATATCATACTCTACTAGCACAAATATTCTAGCTTGAAATAAGCACTACAAAAATTATAAAAATGCTTAGAGAAATTATTAGTACTTTAAATGTAGGAGAAATTAAGATTAAGCAATAGTTGTATTGAGCTAAAAGAACAACCCACGCCATGTTTAATGCTCATCAAAAAGTAAGTAACTTGGAAATAATTTTGGAACTCTATTTATTTATGGCCCAAAATGCTTTGCATAATAGAATTAAATGTTCATAAAATGAAAATACTAGCTAAATGAATGTCTTATTGTCAAATCTATCTTCTATCACTTCTACTTCATGTGGCCATGATGTTTTTCATGCTTAATTTTTTTAAAAATAAATAATGCATGTATTATATATAAATTAAATTATTTATTTACTACCTTTTTTGCATATTATAATTACTTCACGGGCACATGTGACATATACTTGTTGCACATCAAATAAACATGATACACAAAGAAACTTATTAAATCATTTATATATTTCTTATCACATATGACATTAAATTCAACCATATTATAAATATGCTTAAATTTAAGAAATTCATGATCCATCACAATCTACGCAAGCAAAAAACGTTTTTTTTTAAAGTATTAATGTTAGTGAACCCAGCCTTGTCAAATCCAACTAACCACATGACTAGCCATTTGAAGGCCTCTANAAAATTATTTATTTACTACCTTTTTGGCATATTATAATTACTTCACGGGCACATGTGACATGCACTTGTTGCACATCAAATAAACATGATACACAAAGAAACTTATTAAATCATTTATACATTTCTTATCACATATGACATTAAATTCAACCATATTGTAAATATGCTAAAATTTAGGAAATTCATGATCCATCACAATCTACGCAAGCAAAAAACGTTTTTTTTTTAAGTATTAATGTTAGTGAACCCAGCCTTGTCAAATCCAACTAACCACATGACTAGCCATTTGAAGGCCTCTAGGTGTAGAATTTAATCGTGTGGGCCTAAGAATATGTGCATAATTTGTATTAAAATATCAAGGTCATGGGTGCTTTGTCAGCCAATGCAATGTGTACTACAATACATAAGATCTTATTAATATGGTAGGCAAAGTGTTGCCAACCTTCCCCTCTCGCACTAAAAAATGATGATCTCAGTGGGTAGATGTCAAGATATAATTAACATAATACCTTTAATGGGATTTATCGGCTCACCTTGTCATTTTAATGAATGGCCAACCAAACATCTTCAAATCNGAAAAATGATGATCTCAGTGGGTAGATGTCAAGATATAATTAATATAATACCTTTAATGGGATTTATCGGCTCACCTTGTCATTTTAATGAATGGCCAACCAAACATCTTCAAATCAAGCAAAGAAATAAGACAAGGTTCTTCACGGCTTGTTCATGTATTGTAACTTCTTAATGATTTTTATGATTGGCATATTTGGGAGTGCCTTGGCCTTATCTCTCTCTCTCTCTCTCTCTCTCTCTCTCTCTCTCTCTCTCTCTCTCTCTACCCAAGGGATGAACTCATCCTCTAAGAGTTTATTAACTTCTCGATCAATTAGTTGTAGGTGGTTGAACATGAAGTTTTGCTTTGTTTGAATAACTAGCTTAAATTTGAGCTATCTTGAGGAAATGTGGATTATTTCAGGANTTATTCTACTGATTTAACTTCACAACTTTCTTAAAAATGAAAATTACACAGATAATCAATTAAGTCCATCTGAAAATACACATCTTCATTTCCTTTAAGAGGATATTTCATAGATTTTAAGATATTAAATTTAACTTTTTGATCATTTACTCTCATTGTTAATTCAACTTTTTGAACATCTATCTTAGCACATCCTGTAACTAGGAAAGATCTCCATAAAATTATTGAAATTTCTTTATCTTTCTCCATATTTAACACAATGAAGTCAACTGATAAGATGAAATTATACACTTTAACTAATAAATCTTTTATAAACCCTTTAGATACGTGATCAATCAATCAGCCAACTAAACGAACAGAGTAGTTGGAGAAACTTCTCCTAATCCTAACCTTCTGAAAATAGATAATAACATAAGGTTTATACTTGCTCAAAGATCACATAAACTTTTCTAAAAAGTCTTCTTTTATTGCATAAGGATTGGTAAAGTTCCCTGGATACTTAAGTTTTTTAGGAAGTNGCTTCTAGGCTATTATAAATTTTTGATGTATTCTTTTTAATGGAGCCAACCATTTTACTCCAAATAAAGTTTGTTTCAATTGATCCAATTTTCCTCTTGTAGAACCATATAGAAAAACTAAAAAATTATCACCTTTCAATTTTTAACACCATATTATTGGATAATTATTATTTTGATTTTTTTTTCTGTACTCCTAAGATATGTGTTCATGATTATTACTCTATGTTGTACAATCATACTTTCTTCTAGAGTGACCTTACAGACTTTGCGAAAAGGGTTTTTCTTTTGTTGAAGTAAAATAAGTTTATTAACAATTAGATATAGTCACTCGTAAAAGTCATTTTTTATTTCTTAAATCTTCTAATCTTTAGTGCATGATCATTGGCTACTTTGAAATTAATTATAATTCTTCATTGAATTTTCGTTCTCTTTTTCATGTCACATTCTACTAGAATATATATATAGATAGATAGATATCACGATTTTGATTTTATTTTTGTGAGTAGAGGAANTACGTTGTCCAAGCGCAGCAAAAAGAGGCGCATGCATGCCCATTTGAAATTATCCAAATCTAGGTTATTAGCTTATGGAAAAATCCCCTCCAAGCAGCATAAAAATCATTAAAGGTATTTTTTTTCATCTTTATTTCTTGTAATTTCAAATTCATGATTTTTTCCACTTGTAAATGAATAATGGGTTTTATATGGCATCCATTTTCATGTTCTTCTTTCAATTTGGTTGTGCTTTTTTAGCATATTAATAAACTATGTGTCGTGTTAATTAGTTCACGCGCCATGATAGACTGCTAGTCAATTTAAAGTTGATTTTTTTCTTAGTTTAGACTTGTTCTGGAGCGTTGCTTACTTTGCATTTGGAACATATGCCATTATGGGTGCGTGAATTATCAAGTGGTGGATATTTCCTTAAATGCATGCATAATTATCCAGTATTCTTCCTTTTGATTCAAGATTTTATTTTTTTGCTTTGCTTTGTAAGTGTATCAAATGAATTACAGCCTGCACCTCTTATTGTTCAAGACATAAAAGTGCAGCTCAAGCCATAGAAGTGCAGGAAAATAGGTAGATCTAGTTTCAATGGAAAATGCTACAAAGTAGTGGAATCTAATTCTCAGATGATGCTGTGTGCCAATGTTAATCGTTTCAATTCTTGCACCACTGCTTTAGGAAGTAGTGTTATAGGTTGTATAATCTTCCTAAGATGCTTCTCCATTTTAAACATGAAGTTTTTCTTCTAGAATTATACCTTTATGTTTATTTTCATTATTTTCTAGGATTGATCTAATATACTTAAATCCATCATACATGAGTATTGCTTTATCCTCTAGTGCAGACTAGCAATTCTTGATATCACACTTATAAAGTTAATTATCTTATGCTTAGCTTTTATTCAACAAATTTTATCCCTTCATTTTCTAATTTTTTCCTCTATCATTTTGAGTTTTCCATGTATTCCATTAGATCTCATCGACTAGAATTTTGGCATCGAGAGAATCATGCATTTATGTGCCACACTTTGAGTGTCGAGATAATCATGCATTTATGTGCCACACTTTGAGTAACATTTCTAAGCATCTTATTAGCTATACAATAAGACGTAAACTCAATTATATTCTTTGATGTAATATTATTAGAATTTATAACTTTTTGGTCACTTTTCAACTACTTAATATTATTCAATGCTCTATCGTGCATGTATTTAATAATTTTAACGTATCTTTAATACATTCTTTTCTTACAAAATACACACTAAATCAACTATTGTGGTACTAAATCGTACACCTGCTTAATACCAATAAAAATTACTTCAAGATACTTTCTTCGCCCTTTCCATTAATTGATTTAATGCACATTTTACCTTCATAGTGGTACTTACTAGTATGACAGTAAATTGTTTTTTTTTGAAACTAAAATAAACTTTTAAGTCTATATTCCATTTCTCTTCCCCATAACTTTGTTTTATGAATCATAACTTTGATTCTTCTTTAACTACTGCAATATTGAACTTTACCTCTGCTTTTATTTAATAATTTCAAATTAGCTTGGTCTTTAAAATTCCATTGAAAAATTGTTAGATAAACCACTAGAATTTCTTTCAACTAACATCATTATCTCATTTGGATCTAAACTTTTAGCTTTATGCCTTTTCTTAGAGCAAACTTCACTTCATGATTCTCAATTATTCTATAATATATGTTGCTCATCATGCTCCTCCAAAATAATTTCTTTCTTAAAACTTCATTTAATAATTTATTCAAGTAGCCATATCACCTTTCTTTAATGCATTTATTTTTAAATAATATTATATTATATTCACTTCAACAAGTATTTATTTTGTCCAAAGTTTTTAGATCTCTTATCAATTATCTTAATTATTTTATGTCTTATTTCTCTTTTCTTAATGTCAGGCCTATTATATAAATCATAGAAAACTATAGTTCTTGCTTTATTCACTAAGTTTGTTGGTTGTATTCCTTGTTTTCTTATGATTATTTTAATCCTCAATAATATTTTTGTTTGCCAATCTTTAAAAGTATGATTGTTTTTTAAAAACCTTTTTATCATCTCTTCCACCACAATGTCTGCTTATTAATGTATGATGTAGGCTATTATAAATTTTTGATGTATTCTTTTTAATGGAGCCAACCATTTTACTCCAAATAAAGTTTGTTTCAATTGATCCAATTTTCCTCTTGTAGAACCATATAGAAAAACTAAAAAATTATCACCTTTCAATTTTTAACACCATATTATTGGATAATTATTATTTTGATTTTTTTTTCTGTACTCCTAAGATATGTGTTCATGATTATTACTCTATGTTGTACAATCATACTTTCTTCTAGAGTGACCTTACAGACTTTGCGAAAAGGGTTTTTCTTTTGTTGAAGTAAAATAAGTTTATTAACAATTAGATATAGTCACTCGTAAAAGTCATTTTTTATTTCTTAAATCTTCTAATCTTTAGTGCATGATCATTGGCTACTTTGAAATTAATTATAATTCTTCATTGAATTTTCGTTCTCTTTTTCATGTCACATTCTACTAGAATATATATATAGATAGATAGATATCACGATTTTGATTTTATTTTTGTGAGTAGAGGAATAATCAATTAAATTAATTAATGGTACAATGTAAAGGATTTGACAATAATCCAAAAGTGTTAGAGTAATAACATAAAAGCTCATACAAATACTTAATAATAAATAAAAGTATAAAGCAAAAATTAACAAATAAGCATGTTTAGTTATGATTTAGAATTTCGAATTCAAAAGTCTCCCCCACTTCTNACTAACAAGCAAAAATTAACAAATAAGCATGTTTAGTTATGATTTAGAATTTCGAATTCAAAAGTCTCCCCCACTTCTATTAATTAGAGGGTCTTCATTAGAATTATCATCAAAGTTGGTTTCTTTCTCCTCCTTTATTCTCACCTGTATCAACATACTCTCAATCTCTTTCATTATCTTTAATTTTATGGTTCATGCATTATAATAATAATAATAATAATAATGTATAAATAAAAAAAAGCCCCAACATCTTTTAAACTATAAACAAAGGTGTACTGTGTATGTCTTCTCATTGTATGCTTCAAACAATTGACACGTATGCTTCTTTTTCCACACTGTTAGGCATATGGCTTAATCAGCTTTGCACGCACTAGGCACTACCCTAAAAGGCGCTCCTCAACACAATTTTAAACTATAACATATTTGAAAACTTTCTTGCCCAACCATATTCGCACTTCCAAAGAATGAACTTGCAGGCCTACTTAAATGGACATTTGGTTGCTTAAAATGAATAAACTCCCATTTTCATTCTCTTTTTCATGCCACTTCCTACTAGAATATATATAGATACATAAATAGATATCACATTTTTCTTTTCTTTTTGTGAGTAGAGAAACAATCAATTAAATTATTTAATGGTTCAAAATATAAAACATTTGATAGTAATCCAAAAGTGTTAAAGTAATATCATAANTTATATAGATACATAAATAGATATCACATTTTTCTTTTCTTTTTGTGAGTAGAGAAACAATGAATTAAATTATTTAATGGTTCAAAATATAAAACATTTGATAGTAATCCAAAAGTGTTAAAGTAATATCATAAAACGTCTTACAAATACTTAATAATAAATAAAAGTATAAAGCAAACACAAAAAAATTAACAAATAAGCTTGTTCATTTATGATTTAGGATTTCAAATTCAAAAGTCTATCCCACTTCTATTAATTAGAGGGTCTTCATTAGAATTATCGTCAAAGTTGGTTTCTTTCTCCTTTATTCTCACTTGTATCAACATACTCTCAATCTTTTTCATTATCTTTAATTTCATAATTCACACATGATAATAATAATCATAATAATTTATAGATAAAAAAGTCCCAACATCTTTTAAACTCTAAAATAAAAGTGCATGCCTCTTCATTCATGCTTCAAGCAATTGAGACAT
>JXCR01005824.1:0-11078 GCA_002079205.1 Phalaenopsis hybrid cultivar
TAAAATAATCATCAACCCAAGCATTTCTAGCCCAGACGTGCCATAATTTTGAAATGAAGGTCCTTCCTAAGTAAAATGGACTTTTCAGATGTGCTAGCGAAGTCCGTTTCGCCATCCAGGGTATTCAGATCTCTTCATCGACAATCGGGCCTACAAATGATGATTTGCACATTTTTAGCCCCCCATAATGTCGTGGTAAAATGTATGTCCTCCCTAGGTGAAATTTACATTATGAACACACTCACATGGTCCAATTCGTCATCCAGAGTTATCTGAACAAGCTTGCTGGTAGACAGGAAGATTTGAGCAACTTTCATGCATGATGAATGCAACCTACTAGCCTGACCGAAACCACCTGACAAGTGACATACTAACCAGCTTTCGCCTAAGCGAGCCCAAATTCTAGCAAAATGACCCAGGAAATGTGCCCCTCAACACATGCAAAAATTTCTCAACTGGATGTCTCTAGCTACGGGAAACATATATGCACAAAGTGTTACCTTGATTCGCTCATGTGGACATTCCACACACGTGACATAAAAAATTGATGCCAACATAGGTGATTCAGGCTTAGTCTAACAGTGGGTTAGAGTGCTCGGGAAAGAGGGGTTTTGATGAGGAACTTCTTCATTTGGTCTGGGAAAGCATTTGGAATGATTTATTTGAGGTTTTGTCATGTTTGGTGAAGTGACAGAAAAGGCACTAGATTTTAAGCTTGCAATTAGGGTTAGACAGTGAGGAAGATGGCTGGAATTCAATCGGGATGAGCTTAGGAAGGTCTGAAAAAGCTTTGAGAGAAAATTGAAGTTATTCCCCTAAGGATTCAGTAACACCTCTATGATGGCTGTGAGAAGATTGGCTTAAATAGAGGAAGTTTATGTGGAGGGCTGAATTGGTCAAGCTAGGGGTGGAGAAGGAAGCTTAGGTGGAGGGCTGAATGGCACAATTCACCAATGGGAGTGAGCCACATTAGATGGGTGAGAAATTGGGTTTGAGCCAAGCATGGAGTTCTCAATTTTGGGTTTTCTGGAGACTAGGTCGGTTGGCTAAGCCAGAGGAGATGCCTATCTAGCTCAAGAAAGATCAGGGAAGGTTTAATTGTGATTAGCTTAACGGTTTGATGTTTGATGGCATGAGATAGAGAGCTTAGCTAAAATTTGGGTGCAGGCTTCCTTGATTTGGGTGACCCTTGGTCCATAGCTCAAATATTGGGTCTTGGGTGATTTGATTAGCATCCTAGGTGGCTAATCAAGCTAGGAGAGGGTTGAGCTCGGTCAATGCATAAGATTTGAGTTTGTTTGGGGCTAAGGTTCAAAATTAGGATTTTGGTCAAGAATTGGATTTGGGATTGGCTTGAGCTAGGTTTAAAAATTATTTGAAGGGTTTAAATGGTCTATGGGGATTTCATGAAGAGTTTAGGAACTTAAACTGTGAGAATTGAATTGCTTAAAGGCTTTAATTCGATGGAGTTTTCAAGTTGGGCCAATATGGGGTATTTGGTTTGGACTTAGATTTAGGTTGGGTTTTAGCTTCGGTCTAGGCCAATTGAAGGATAAAATTGATCTAGAGGAATGTTAAGAAGAGTTTATAATTCAAAATGAAGGAAATTGGATGGGTCATGGGGTTCAATTTGATGTAATTTGAAGGTTTGGTCAAATTGGGTACTTTGGCTCAAAATTGAAACTATGGTTTTGATGCTGGTTCAATTGGGCTCCAAATTGGTCTAAATTGGAATTAGGCATGTTGATAAATGATTTAGGATTGCAATTGGGTGAAATAGAAATGAATTGAGTGGAAATTAGGATTAATTTGGGGAATGTGGGCCTTTAGGTGCAAAATTGAGATTTTGGTAAAAAATCGATCAATTTAGTTAAATTGGGTCCAATCGGTGGTTAGGATTGGATTAGGGGAGGTTTGGAATGATTTGCGAGGCTTTGGGAATTTTTGGACATAAAGGGCATTTTGGTAATTTTGGAAAATTTAGGGGTATTTTGGGAATTTTAGAAATTTTAGGGTGTTTTGGTGAATTTGCATGGTTTAGAATTGCTAACAGTGATTTTTAAAAAAATTGATAATTTAAGTTATTTTTGGAATTTTTAGGGTTCTATGGGCAATTTGGTAATTTTGAAAAATTTTGTGGCTAAAAGGCAAATATTTGTTATTTGTATAGGTTTGAAATTCATTAGAGATGCCAACCACAAGGTTACCTTATTTGAGTCATAGGACCAAGGGGAAGCTACTTTGGATCCTTCATGTGTGCGTCCTCGCCACCCAAGCTAAGAGCTTAGGGACCCCCCTACATGAGTTTCCAAAGGAGCAAAAGGGAATCAGCTCAATGGGTGTGATTTCAAGGTTTTAGAGTAAGTGGAGAATTGTGATGTGCTTGGGTGTGTGAAAGACCAAACCCTAATCACCTAAGGTTGCCCTAAGTCCAAGTAGTTCTATGGGCACTCATCTTTTGAATCATCACATGTTGGTCTCAATCTTCCAAGTGTTGGAGATTCATGATCATCCATGTCGATTTCAGAGAGAGTAAAAAAGTGGTTTGAATTTCTATGTAGGTGAGCTCCATCTCTAGTTTTCTAGGATAGTCAAAACAAAAGTCTTATGGCTAGACCCTAGGCACTAAGAGAAAGAAAAGACTTCACCAAAATTTAGGTTAACAAATGGACCCCCAATTGGTGTGGTGTGCTAACCAAGCACAACACGCTTATTGGCATTGACTGAAGAGATCAGCAAAACCAATACAGATGTTCTAAGCCAACACACTCAAAACAAAACAAAGAAAGAGTGAAGAAGCTTTCTGTTGGGGAGTATCAAGTGAAACTTTGATTGAAACTGAAGATTCCATAACTCTCGCTGGGGTTCAGCGGGTGTACCTTCAAACCATCAAATTCAAAAAAAAGGATTTTGAATTCTTGAACCTTTAAGAAGTGACGCTTCACAAATTTATGGAGGCAACCATCAGGGAAGTTGACTGTCGTGAAAAATATTCAATTCATTTTGTTGATTTGATTTTGATTTGAGTTGAGTTGGAATTTTATTTGATCTCAAGAAAATTTTAAGAATCGAGGATAAGTGAAGAGACTAGATTGAGATGGAAATGTTAGGGACTCACATCCAACTCGAAAGATCAATCAAGGAGAAGTTTACTACATTAGAAAGGAAAGCATAGGTATTCACATCCCGCCCAAGAGGTAGCAAAAGTGTGGGGAATGCCACATTAGGAAGGAAAGCATAGGGACTCACATCCAATCTATGAGATGACAAGCGGTGCTGAGATGAGAATAATATGCCTTGCTCCATTTAAGGTGGTCTACTTATCTCGAGAGATGGGAATCAAAATTTGGGTACTGAACTTGAGAAAATGAGAATCAGAAGCCTTATTCCATTTATGGTGGCCTCACACCAAACTAAAAAGGATGAGAATAGGATGTCTTACTCCATTTTAGGTGGTCTTATACCTATCTCAAAGAGATGGGGATCATAATTTGGGTGCTGATCCGAGGATGGCAATTAGAATTTGAGTTCCAATCACTTAAAGATGAGAATCAGAATTTGAGTACCGGCCTTGAAAGGATGAGAATAGGATGTCTTACTCCATTTAAGGTAGTCTTATACATATCTCGAAGAGATGGGAATCGAATTTGGGTACTAATCTCAGAATGGGAATTGGAATTTGAGTACCAACCTCAGAAAGATGAGAATCATAATTTGAGTACCGACCTTGGAAGGATGAGAATAAGATGCCTTACTCCATTTAAGGGGGTCTTATACCTATTCGAAGAGATGAGAATCAGAATTTGGGTACTGATCCCAGGATGTGAATTGGAATTTGAGTACCAACCTCAGAAATATGAGAATCGTAATTTGAGTACCAACCTCAAAAGGATGAGAATAGGTTGCCTTACTCCATTTAAGGTTGCCTCACACCTATTGCAACATGGTCGTTTCCATTCAATTGCTAAAAATTCACATCATGTGATTCCATATAAAGGAATACACCAAAATGACTTCTGACATGATTCTTTGAATAACATACTAAGACGTCGTAACTTTAAGTGGATAACCTCTGAATCTTCATGTCACTTCTCAAAATTTACATTGTTTATTTTCATCCATGCCTACTTAGTGAACTACACAGGTAATAACCCTACCTTCTAAGCCATCGTCAAAAGTAGAATCTCGTATAGGTTTGCATTAAAGGTGTGTTATCGCTTTGTATCTTACAACTCAAGAGGTTACAGACTCTATAAATCTGGATCTGGCATGTATTTGAATGACCTCTTTTCTTCACTCATTCTTTGGAAAGTGATCGAGATCCTTTGGTACAGAACACCCAGAGTGCAATGCTTGGCCACATATGCATCGTTTCCCTTCAACACCAAGACTGAACCTATCAGTAGAGGTATTTCTACAGTCCGTCAAAATTCACTAGGGCCAAATATCTGGAGGTCTGTCCCGAACATTATATTACATTGGTTAATGAATGACAAAGTGCAGAAAGGCCTCACAAAGTCGTGGGGATCTATGTGAAGTGGGATGCAGTCGCCCTTTTTGTATATGTTGATGATGCAGCTATTGGGTACACAATTAGCAGGCACCACCTGTAAGGCCACCATTCGCTTGATCATTCTCTTTATAAGTCCTGACACTGGATTGACCTCATCATGACAAAGTATTCCTGGCAGGTTTCCTTTATTATCCTTGGCAAAATTTTAGCAGCAACCACATTGTATCATGATCCTTCCTTTGCCTCGCATCCACTTTCAAGGCTCTGAATAAGTCTTCTTCCTTAAATGGCTTGCATGGCCCAGATCCCTGAGGTGGAATACACATTCCACGATCTGATCTTGCTCGTACTTGGAGAACACATTCGTATGTAAATCCAAGCCTTCTAAGACATTGACATATCTTCCTTGTATCTTTTAGAAGTACTCAATATCTTGCTTCTTCACTTTCTCAATTCTTTTCTATTCGTGTTTTGAAATAATTTGCAACTGTCTAGGTCTAGTAACAAACTATGGTATGTATGGTTCAACATCGGTGGGTTGTTCCCTCACCTCGAGAACAATTTGAGTTGCAGTAATTGTTGCATCTGCCTCACAAAAGCGACTGTATTGTTTGTAATGACCCTTTCCTTATTTGACTCCTTTACTGACTTAGTCAACATCTTGCAGATGCAGTGGTTGTGAATCTGTCTCTGAGTTAGAGTGAGAATTGCTCTTCTTTTAACTTGAATGTTTGTAGGCATGACACTGACGAGCTCACCTCTAGTAGTCATCACCATGGATTTCATTTTACCGCTCTTGATATTCCGACTGTCAGTTTCTTCTGCTTCATGAATTCTTCCAAATTTCCTCTTCTTTCTGGCAATCTACTTGCCCTTATTCTTAAATTTGGCCACTGTCTTGCTGTCACAAAGTTCCTTCTGGTTCACGATAATCAAAGCTTCTCCTTTGAATTCCAACCTAGCTTGTGCAATGTTCAAGTCAAACTCGACCATAGCTCCTTCAATTTTCTCTTTGTTCGGTGCAAGACTGACGCCATCTTTAAAGGTAAGTATCAACCTCCCTTTTGACATCTTCCTATGAGAACAAGGAAGAAATCAAGAGCCAAACCTAGAAGAATAAGAACAATAAAACTTTAATTATTAGTGAGTTCTATTTATTTACAAGCATAAGCTTTATTATTTCTAAAAAGGAAGGGAAAACATATTAACTTATTAAAATCCTGAATTTCATTATTTGGAAATTATCTTTCACTTAGAAACTTTTATTAATTGTGTTCGGACCCAGTTGCACATAATTACTATGTCGGTGCTTCTAGGAACAAAAATCTATTTCTAAAGCTTGTTCTTCGAAACATTAAGTCGTGTAATTCTTCTTTAAGTATCATCCATTAATAGGAACCATATGTCATTATCCTTGGCAATCCACAAGTTAGTAGGAGCCTACAAAATAAACTTTCTCAATCATAAATGGTTCTTCCCAAGTCAGCTCGAATTTATCTCCTATCTTGTGATGTGCAAGAATAGGTCTTTTAAGTATGAGCACTACACCAACCATTTGGCTTAATACAGCTCGAAATTCTATTACGCTGAGAGCCACTTTTCTTCCAAGCTTTCTAACTCTTCCAACCATAATTTGGCATTTTCTTTGGTAGTGATCTTGTTGGCGACGACAATTCTGAGAGGCGGAAGTTGAACATCTAAAGGAAGTACAACCTCAGACTCGTACTCAAGAACATAAGGTGTAGACTGTGTAAGAGTTCTAAACATCCTTCTGTAGGCCCATAATGCTTCTAATAATTACTCGTGCCAATTCTTTTTGTTTTCATCCAAAGTTCTCTTTAATATTTGAACTAGAGTTTTATTAAAAGCCTCGGCCAAGCCTTTTTTCCTTCAGGTAGTAAACCGTCAAGTAACGTCAATCTATCTCGTGCCTCTTGATGAAATTGTTAAACCTTGTAATCTTGAATGCGAACTTATTATATGAAATGATTCTGTGCGGCACCCCAAATTGTTAAACAGCTTGATTCTTGAAAAACTACGGAATGTGGTGTGCCTTCACCTCCTTGAGCGGTACTACCTCTGCCCACTTCAAAAAGTAATCGGTAGCGGCGAGGATGAATCGATGTTGCTTGGAAGATGGAGGTTCTAACGGGCCCACAATATTTGTGCCCCAACACTTGAATGGCCACGACGTAATGGTCAATTGTCGCACATTTGGAGGTTGCTGTAGAACCACTATGTGCACTTGGCACTGGTGACAACTCTTGGCAATCTTCATGCAGTCAGTCAACATTGTGGGCCAGCAATATCCTAACCGCTTAATCTTCATTTTCATCTTTAGACCTGATTGAAAAGCACCACAGAGTTCTACGTGCACTTCTTTGGCAATATTCTGCGTTTCGGTCCCACTTAGACATCTCAACCACATCTAATCAAAAGGCCTTTTTTACAAGACATCATTTATCAGGGTGTAGGACATAGCTCTTTTCTTGATTAGATGAGCTTCTAGCTTGTCATCAGATAGCTTCCCTGTTTACAAAATTTCCAATTAACGGTTGATGCCAATCTTCTGTATTCTTTGAAACTGCTATCATTGCTTTGTTGTTTCCCAATTTGTGCAAGGTATCTATGTTGATCTAGGATAGGACTTGACATCCCTGGATAACTATTTCAACAGAACCCTCCTGCAGACATGCAAACTCCTTCGCGAGTCTGGAAAAAGCATCTGGAAGGGAATTTTATCTTTCGAGAATCTAGTCAAATTTCACATTAGGAATTTGCTTCAATAGCTTCATCGTATACTGGAAATACTGCTCAAGTTTGGGTTTCAGAATTCTGTACTGCCCAGCTACGTCTTATTATCAACTGTGAGTTATCATAGATATTGATGTCAGTTATCCTCATTGAAATGGTTAACTCTGTTCCATCTGTGAGGGCTTCATATTCTAATTTGTTATTTGTACACTGCTCTGTAATATGGTAAGAGTACCTCAACATTCCTTGTTATGGTGTGATGAAGATTAGTTCGATCCTTGCTTTGTCAGGCACTATCGTTTGCAATTCTTTTTTTCCTTCTGTGCAAACAAAGCTCCGTCAAATTACATCTCCCAGCATTGAGCACTGGGGTCTTCTAATTTCATTACTTGCTCATCTTGAAAATCATCATTGAGAGGTGACTCTGCCAGTAAAGGGTGCATTGCGAGGAAATCCACTAAAACTAGTCCCTTCATGACCTGAAGAGGAATAAAAGTTATATTGAACTGCAATAATATCATTGACCATCTAGATAATCTACCAGAAAGCGTCGGTAGGTCATCAAATATTATGGAGGATTAAATATTAAAATTAGGTTAACCTTATCAGAAAGCATGTATTGCCTGAGCTTCTGGACGATGAACATCAATGTCAAACAATGCTTCTCAATGAGAAGATACTTTACTTCCATCAGAATTAGACGATGACTCAAGTAGTAGAGAGAATTTTCTTTAACCTCATCATTAACCTAGGCTAGCAGGGCTTCGAGGAAATTGTCTAAAGCCACAGTGTAAAGTAACAATGGTCTACCTGAGATAAGGACTGCTAAGATACTAGGTGTCATCAAATACTGCTTAATGTTCTTAAAGGCATGTTGGCATTTGTCATCCTAAGTGAACTTGGCATCCTTCTTCACCAGTGCAGAAAAAGGATGACACCTACCTGAAAAATTAGAAATAAAGCGTCTCAGATCTGCGAACTTCCCTTAAAAAGATTGCAATTGCTTCAGGTTCTTAGAGGCTGGCATTTCTAAGATGGCTTTAACCATCTCCGAATCAATTTTGATTTTGCGGTACCGAACAACAAATCCTAAGAATTTCCCAGAGGTAACACCAAATGCCCACTTTAAAGAATTCATTTTAAGGTTAAACTGTCATAACCGCTCAAAAACAATTCTCAAATCGTAAAAATGATCATTCTTCCATTTACTCTTGATGACCACATCATCAACATAACATTCAACTTGATTATGGATGAGATCATCAAAGATCTTTTTCAATGCTTGCTGATAGGTTGCACCGGCGTTCTTCAACCTGAACGACATTACCGTGTAGTAATATACTTCAACCAACATTCTGAAAGTTGTGAGCTTCTCATCTTTTGGTGTTATTTTTATCTGATTATATCCGAAAAATTAAAACACCTATAAGATACTGTCTTTATGTACACATTTTAATACATATTTTTGAGATATTGTATTTTAATGGAAGTTATTTGTGTGTTTTTCTTTCAGGTATAATTAAATGGATGGAAAATGGTGAAATGAGTGAAAAAAGATCATATTTGGAGAAAAAAATAAAGAAGTGTAAAATAACTGCGGCACCTAAGCGCTCAAACTAGTGCTAAAGCGCTAGAATAACCGAGAATGCCGGGCCTAAGCGCTAAGTACCTCGCGCTTAAGCACCATAAGTAGTTACTTGGTGATTCAATGAAGTTGGACAATTTTTTGAAGAGGTTTTTGAAGCAACCCATGGTGAAAATGTGGGAAATAGTTAATGTACACAGAAGCACATTCAATTAGCATTTAAAAGGAGGTAACTCTGGGAAGATTCATTCAATGTGGACATAATTTGAAGAGAAACCAAGGCACCTCCTGAAAAATTATAATAAAAGGACTTGGATTGAATTGAAGAGGAGTCGTTTCCCCCCTCTAGACACAACCAACTCCTCTCTCTGTCTTAGATTAATTAGGATACTTTTAGGGAAAAGAAGGAGAAGAGTTGTAGTGAGTGAGTAGAGAGTATTGTATGGAAAGGAAGAGAAGAGATTCAAAGGAGCTTCAAGATTTTAGTGGAGACGATTTGAGAAGAGTTGTAGTGAGTGAGTAGAGAGTGTTGTATGGAAAGGAAAAGAAAAGATTCAAAGGAACTTTAAGATTTTGGTGGAGAGGATTTGAGATAAGTTTTTATCTTTGTTACTACATTTGGTTTTAATCTAGACCTCTTGTTTGTTTGCATGATTTCTACTTTCAAACTTAAGTGTGGTTGTGTTTCCTATATGAATTTTGAGTAGTTTTCTTTATCATTTTCCTTAAAATGATAAGCGATTAAGTATTGGATGGAAATTGTGTGAAGTATTAATCTTTAATGTTGGAATAAGTTGTGATGTTTTTTAATCTTGTACTTCATTTACTTCTTGATTTGGACAATTAAAACGTTAATATTTGTTGTGAGAACATGTAAGATCCGAGATAGTATTGTTTTAGTCAACTAATGGTAAGAATCACATGAGATTGCATGGATGAGAATATAATTCATATGATTGAGTGTAAATAAATAGGAAAATAACTTTGAAGGGTGTAGAATTAGAGGACTTTAGAGTGACAAACTAAAGCCCCAAATTTGGTTTATAATTTTAGGTTTTAATACAAGTGTTAGCCTTTATGTGGAGGGAGAAGAGAGAACTCTAGAGTGAGAGCTAGTATCTTCCCTATCTAACCAGTCTTCATAACTATTCAAACTTTAAATTAGCCAATGTTCTTTATAGCATCTCTAGTAAGGGTAAAGAATACTATTGCTCCTTTTTGGCACAACACAATTTGAATACTTCCACAATAAAATTCATATACTTGTTACTAATTCATGATAAGGAAAAAGATATTTTATTTATATTGCCTTCTTCTTACAAAAATTTAGCTAAATTTAGTTAGTTATTTGCTTTACTTTCAATTATCAAAAATTATAAATAATAATTAAACTTTCATTCTTATTATATCATCTATAGTTTGAGTAAGAATATTTTGGAAAGTAGAATTTATTATCTAATTTCTTCTGATTTAGTTACATATTGTATTTCTCTCTGTGGGTTTGATATTCAAGGCTTAATCAAAAATTCATATTTTACTTGGTAACGATATATTTACTTGCGTAGTATCCCATAATTATATATAATAACTGCATTCTTATTTGCTTCGTGGTTTTGTTCATTTTTCTCTTTTTTATTTTAAAAAGAGTCGCCAGCTTGTTGATCGTCGTATACTGATACACCAAAATAATATGTGATTTTAAGTATGTATTTTATACTTATTTTTGGTGATATTGCACTTTTAAAAAAGGTATCTTCATGTTTTAATTGCAGGTATATCAATTTTTGGCATTTGGAGCAAAAGTAGCAAAAAAGGATGAAATTTGGAGCCAAAATAGAGAAGTTCCGAATTATGGCACATGATGCCTTGGATTGGCGCTATGCACCAGATCGACACCAGATCGGCGCCAGATGCGCTAAAGCTCTGAACAGCGTGGTCTTCAGCAAGTTGGCGCATGATGAGCTAGATTGGCACCAGATTAGCCATTTGACAGAGAGTTGGCACATAATGCGCCATATTTGGGGCCAGATGTGCCACGGATGAATTTTACAGATTAAGGTGGCTCGAGAGGAATTTTGCATGAATTTTCAAAAAGACACTTATTTTAAACACCCTGTCGGCACTATTTTTAAGGGGTCGTCCAGTGGAAGCTGTCGGTCACCGCAATCAGAATCCCGTCGCCTTCTTTGGAGGGACATTTAATATATATATATATATATATATATA
>JXCR01005826.1:0-14905 GCA_002079205.1 Phalaenopsis hybrid cultivar
GACAATATAAATTGATTGAGTCGGGATCATCAAAGAGGGTAGGATGGCCAAAACATACCAACCTATAGGTGATACTACTACCAAAGATTTTAAATGATGAGTTTTTCTGGGGAATTAGGACGGTATCCAAGAATGGTTGGTCAAAACATAACATTCCAACCTAAGGGTATCTGGCTCAAATGCCAAACTAGAAAATTCCCTTAGGAGGGAAACACCTCACTCATTTGAAATGAGCTAGAGACACTAATTTAGACCCATACGAGGTGCTTAACCAAATAGAGGCACTGACGAAAGAAGCAAATCTTTATCACACAAAGAAAGTTTTAATCTAACTTGACAGTAAATCTTTCTCACACAAAGAAAGTATTAATCTAACTTGACCTTGGTCAATCGAGACACCTAAAAAGGGCTAGGAAAAATAGAGTGCACCACCCAAATGGTATTTAGCCTTAAATATAAACCAAAACATATCCCACAAAAGGGAAGAAACCACACTTATCCATGATGAATGAGACATGCTTGATTCAGACCCTATATGTTGGGGGTAACTAAAAATCATGCGAGAAAAGGGCATGACCCTCCGGATAAAGTAAATAGTAATTAAAATTGACTCTCTTCAATCGAGATATTGCGACAGTTTGATAAAGAAGCTATGCTAAAAAAGAGGGTAGCTCCCACACACATTTATTATGAAAAGGGGGACAAACATATCCAACACTCATTTATGATGGGTGGGACATGCTCGTTCAGACATGCTTAAGGTGTGCTCCTAAAGAGAAAGGATGAGAGAGGTATGTTTCTTCTCTTACACTGATTACTACTTGTGTCAGGTATAAGCAACCCATAGAACTTTTACTTTGCCTATTTAGTAATTCAGCAATCAGTTATAAGAGATGCACGGGGTCTCTCCTACATCCAATGAAATAAAAAAAAGATAAGTGTACGGTAAGTTGTACAACATGCCCACAGAGAAGGCTAGTCAACTTCCGAGAAAAGGACTGTCGGGACTTGATGGTCGACACATAAAGCGTATGAGGTGGTGGGAGTAATTCCACATTGAAGGCATGTCTACTCCTAAAGGAAAGACTACCAAACCCAGAGGGTCAAAGCTTGAGGCATAAAATAAGGTGAAGGGAAACCCACACAAAAAGGCATATTGGCTCTCAATGGAAGCCTGCCGCAATGTGAGGATTGACACATAAAGGGTAAGAGGTAGTCTGCAGAAAATTCCACAAATGAAAAGGGAAGTCAACTTTTGAGGAAGGACTGTCAAACCCAGAGTGTTGACACGTAAATCATAACCCATATAAAAGACATGTCGACTCTTAAAACAAGCCTGCCAGAACCCAAGTGTCAATGCGCAAAGCATAAAGATGGTGTTTCGAATCCCACACCAAATGGCAAGTCAACTTTTGATGAAGGACTATTGGACCTAATGGGTTGGGGAATAAAGAATAAAACAATATTGGTAAATACCCATGGAAATGCAAACCATCTTCCAAGGGAAGGACCGTCGGACCCAAAGGGTCGACGTATTAAGCATTGATGGTACATGGGTGGAAACCCACACCAAAAGGCAAGTCAACTTTTGGGTGAGGATTGTCAGACCTAGAAGGCCAATGCATAAAGTGTAAAAAGTGGAAGGTAGAATCCCATAATGAATGGAAAGTTGGCTTTCAAAGGAAAGCCCACTGTGACACGAGGGTCGACGCATAAAGCATAAGAGGTTGTGGGTAGAAAATCCACATAAAAGGAAAGTCAACTCCTGGAGGATGGACTATCAGACCCAGAGGATCAATGCATCAAGAATTAAAGAAGGTGAGTAAAAACCCACGTAAAGGCAAAACATTTTTTGAATGAAGGGTTGCCGGACCTAGAGGCTCAACACATGATAACTTAGGTAAGATGGGTTAATAGTATGTCGTACAACATGCCCACTAAGCTTCTGAGAGCCTTGCATGTGATTCATATTTTTTTTATTGACATATATATTTTTTAACATTAACATAAGCCATTATTGAGAATGATTTTGTGTGACATACAAAATTAATCTGGTATGAGGAGCTCTCACATGGGCATCCTAGGCTCATGACCATACATACCGTACAAAATATGAGGTTTGCAAAATTCAAGTATAAGTGGGATTTTCCTTAAGTGCTCTTCCCTAGCAAAATTCATTTAATTCTTTTCACCTTTAGTTTAAGTACGCCTCATCATTCATATCCGGGTGGTAAGAAAATATTTTCATTTTGGAGATGGCTTTAAATCAATTTCTAATTTCACAATCATCCCAATGTCACTTAGAAATTCTTTGAACCTTAATATTTTAAGGAACTTTATGGGAGAATTATGTAATCAACGCATTCTTTATACTAAAATTTCTAATTTCCAACTCACCTCAAATTTCTTCTCAAAAGTTTTGGCCAGTTTTTTTTATGCCTTTTGCACTTTATATTTTTCTTACTATATTTGGTAGAGCTCTTTTGTAATAAAGTAATTTCTTTTGACTCAAAATTCTTCTGAATAAATATTCTTAGAATTTTATGGCCCATTATTAATCTTACATTGGTTTAGTCGAAAGGAAATGTAATAGATATAAATATTCTTTGAAACTACTAACATTATAGTGACACTCATCTTATCACTCTGAGATATTCTCAAGACTTAGATGAAAGTTTATTAAAGGATGGGATTCAGTCATCAAGATTTCGTTCAAATCTCCCAAACCATGAGAATTTTCACATCCTAAAAATGTAAATACATAGTCTAGCTCAAGCTCATCCTCAGGATCTATCCTTGATTCAACCTTGTGAATCATCAATGGTGAACCCACGATATGATCAGCTAAAAAGCACAGTTCTTTTAGGAACCATCTCAACAACCTCCATAATAATTAGACTCGAAAGATCAATAGGTATACAAATAAGAATCTTTTTAAACCACTATCTCTTGGTTGATATATTCCGGTAAGATAAGTAAAGTATAACCGGTAACATCAGGTATCAAGGTGTCCTGACGAGTAATGACTAATCATAAAGTCAATGTCCTCTATTTAGTTCAACATGAATATTTACAAGGTGATAAAAATCAACCAATTCAAACAACATACCCATGAGATTGGGTATAGGAGATGGACCCATATTGTGATGATGCTCTTTCACCAAGAATAGACTAAACAGTCAACAAGGTTCTTTCGCAGGTGAGGCACCACACCCTAGTCAGATTCAAATTAGACTGACTTAATCAAATGCTATGCAAATGAAGTATTCTTAGCAATGAAATGCTCTCACCAAGAGCTTAGCCAAGAAGGCATACTAGCTCAAATTGAATAAGACACTCTCAAAAAGTCTTGGAGATGTTTATCATTGCTAAACATGGATCAATTGAGACTAGCAAGGTGCTCTAGTCAATACAACATCTTATCAAGAAGAGACCTTAGGGGTGTTCCCACCAATTGGAGTATAAAACACTCATTATTCCCTTGCTAAAATAATGGAAAGAGTTAAGATAGATTATGCTTCAAAGAAAAGGCTTGTAAATCCCTTGTCGTCAAATGTTGAAATCATTCTACTTGCAGCATCATAGAAGTTTAGGTTTTCATGGTTTTTTAATGTAGACTAAGAAAAATATTCCTCCTTGTGGACTATTGCACCAGGTAGACTTACACATCTCAACTTAGTGAACAATCCACACATTGGGCAACAACACAACATGGAGTTTACGCATCAGAGGAGATTAGTAATAAAGATAAATCATCTCTGGGATGTAGCTTAGGCTCTACCTCAAGATTTGCTTGAGGTGTCTCATAGGTAAGCTCAACTAGAAAGACAAATTCCAAACCTAAACCCATTTGTTCTCCAATGGGGTTTGGAATATTAAGAGAAATGGTTGAAGAAACTTGCCCAACCCACTGAGTATCCACCAAAATTGGGTGATCTAACATTGTCCTCAAATAAAGTGAGAATCAATGGGGGTGTACCCCAAATCTTACTTTATCAACATAGGACAAATTCATCTTAAAATGAAGAGGATATCATAAAATTTTCCTTATAGCTCATAGAAATGGTGGGAACATCAAATGAAGGTGAAACTACTATAATGGTATCATCAATGATACCTGACACAACATCTGGTGTAGGGGCGCTAAGTACCACACCAAGGGTCTCATGCAACATCTCGTTGGGTATCATAGTGGACTAAGAGGCATATCTCTGTCTCCTAGTTATGAGTATCGTGGTGGTAGGGTAAGTGGAGGAGCTCTTTCATAACCTACTCGGATGTTTTAGAGATCTAAGCATAGAACTCATCTCTAGAAATAGGACCCTATCCTCTCGAAGAGGAAAACTTCTCCAATGATCTTCTTGGCATGAAGATTTGTGGTGGAGTCATCAATATGAATCGCAGGTTTAGAGAAACCAACATCTTGGGGAGGGAAGACCCTCACAGCTATCCTAGTCGAGGTGTAATCCACATAGCTAGATAGCACAATACGGAGGTTCTCATCCAGGGGAGTACAAAATGTCCGATCAATTGAAACTAAGATAGATAAAGAGACCTATGGCTGAGTTGGTTGCTATAATTGCAGTAATTTGTTCTTATTCCTTTGAATACGCTTGCCCAATGTCGAGATAAATGAGACCTCAAGGAAATCCAGAACAATGGGGCTGACACGATAGTCAAACTAGTGAACACATTTTATCTTAAGAAGAAAGCTACTCCTACGATCTTCTTGGTTAGAGAACATGTGGTAGCAACCACAACACGGACTGCAGGGAGAGAATGAACTGCATCTTAAGAATGAAAGACCCTCCAAGTTATCCAGGCTGGAGCATAGTCTACACATCCAGATAGAGGAGAGAAATGATTCTCAATTGATGGGATTTTAGCATTGTCCGATGTTGGAACTGAAAGAAGTCACGACCGGGACATAATACACTTCGCCAGAGGAAGAGAGAAGTGAATCTCATTAGACAGGATATAAGCATCATCTCATGTTGGAATAAAAACACATCATGGTGAGGACATGGTTCATATTGCGAGAGGATAAAAAAGGTGATCTCAACCGATGTGATTCAAGAATCATCCCGGGTTAGAACTGAAACAAGTCATGGTGAGGACATAGTTTAAACTGCCATAGAATGAAAAGTTGATCCTCAGCTAACAAGATTTAGTATCATCCTGGGCTAGAACAAAAACAAATCATGGAGGGGACATGCAACATCGCTAGAGGGTGAGAAATGTGATTCTCAGCCGATAGGACTTAAGCATCATCCCAAGTTGGAACAAAAAAGATTCATGGTGAGGACATGGTCCACGTTGTTAGATGATGCTTCCTAAAAGGTAACATTAGCACTAATAGGTAGTGCAACATTTGTGAGGATGAAAACCCTCAAAATAAAAAAGGACTACAAGAAAGGGTAGAAAATAAGAAAGTGCATTCTATTGCATCATCACCTACTACTAGCCCATTCCTCGAGGGAAAGGTAGCATCATAATGAGTTGCTATAATGAATGAAGTGCTACATGGATATTTCCTCCTTTTAGAGGAGGTCATGCAACAAACTTCAAGTGTGGATGTGGTCAGCACAACTGGTGAAAAGTATCAAAATGACTCTCAATTTGGAGGGCAAAAGATACGGCTTGAACTGGAGTCATAACAGGTATATAAACCTAAAACCAAACATGTTAATGAACTCAAAGGAAAATATTCCTAGTCCTTCTGGCCTTCTTACTAAAACAGGAGGATAGGTTGTTCATCTGACAAAACTAAAAAAGAAAGAGAGCTGGGGCAAAAGTTACAACGGTGACTGCAGGGATAGAGCTATTATTGACGGGAGACTCGCGTTGCTATGACAGAGAGATCCCTGGAAACTCAAGGGATGGGTTTATAAAATTCCTTCACATGCTACGGTGCATATCAATTGGATGCTAGCCTCTTTTGTAAAAGATGTAGGCTCGATGCAAGCCACTACAACAGGAATAGCTCTATATGTGTAACTTCCGTTTTAAGGGGAGGGCATAAAAAAAACACTTGAGACGGCATATAAACAACTCAATATGCATGCTCCCATTTTAAGTTGGAGGGCATAGAGCAAATGCCATAAAGGGCGTAGAAATACATAAGGTTATCTCACAAGGGTGCTAAAAGGAATCAAGGGTTATGACACTCTCAGGAGTATAGAAGAAGCTCAGAGAGAGTGAAACATAGCATCCCCGGTAGTAGTGATTGTGATAACCTTTTTCCTCTTCTACATAGTAGTGCAACAAGGGACAATGATAAAAAATAAGGAAAGGCTATGAACCAATTAAGGTACAATGATATTGATGCATGCAATAATGCAGCAACTGAATTTTTGAGGGTGAGAGAAGGGATAGAATGCATCGAGTTCCTACCCCTAGCAACTAACACTTTTCTCACAATAAAGCTCTTCTATAACTTACAAGAAAGATACAAGATCATGATAATATGAGTGAAACCCCAAAAAAGGAGAGAGTGGCTATAACCTCAGAAAGCAAAGCCCCTAGCACGCTGAGAGATACTTATCCCCAGTGAAGGCCCCATTCTATTTTTTTTATTTTTCTCTTTTTTATTGTAAAAGGAGTCCCCAGGTTTTTGAGCATCATGTCCTTCCATTATTTGAATAAACCTCTCTTCTGAATCATATAACTAATTTGGATAGGAGAGGAACTAATAATAAGAGACATATGAGAATGAAAAAAAAATGAGAAAAAGCAAAACATAGAGTCTACGTGCAATAAACCTTAGAAGGGTATGCCAAGTGTGTCCGTTCAAACAAGATTGGATGGAGGCACCTTGAACCAATATCAGGGAAAGAAATATATAAGTAGACTACCCATAACTAGAGAATCAGGTGTATGTACCTGTTATTGGGTCAGGAACACTCCTAAATGAACATATTCCTACTAGTTAATTACATCTTGGGAATACCCAAGAATAATCTTAAAAAAATGGGTTTTCTTTTATTATCAAGAATCTTCAAAGGAAGCTTATTCCATGTGGGAATGTCTCGATGCTTCAAAGGTCATGCTAAGCTATTGGGCAGAGAGTGAGCCTCTCACATCCTAAATGGGTTGCGAATCAATGACATACGGAACCTATAAAATAACATTAATCATCTTGACAACAATCTCCCAACACATTAAATCACATCAGAGCCATAAAGACATAGGATAAACCATCATATCCCAAACGAGTGGCAGCTCATCAGGATTGGGCCATCAAGATGATATCAAAGGAGTAAATGAAGTGACAGGGCTTAATAGGAAGTTATGTTGATCTTAAGAGGCTGAGGTATATGGGTTGGGGTACCACAGACCCATCATATATAACTACTAGGACCCTAAGTCAACGCGGTCATGAAGGCAGTGGACCAAACATGTTCAAATATCCATGGTCAGCAATCAATGAATGGGTTGTCCAAGGGGACCTCGATAGCCATAATTTCAAAGGAAGGACACTCTATCAGATAACTATAAGCTGGAGCTCCAAGAGGTGGGACTCATATCCTCCAAAGTGGCAAAGATGCCTCAGAAAAGGAGGAGAAAGGGAGGTTCATCTACAAAGCTGAGGAGCCTTCTAGCACCCTAGGCACACTAGAATACCATATATATATATATATAAAGATATGTTAGGCCAGTCAGTTTAGAGAAGCACGAGGCCTCCAAATGTAAATGCAATTATCTAAAGTGATCCTAAATATTTTGGAGGTTCTATTAAATATGACTGGGTTTATATTCATGCATGAAACCCATTTAAAATCTATCCAGCATGCCATGTAGAAATGTAAAAGTACAATTTTTAAAATCTTAAATATTTTAATCTTAAAAATTCTTTTATATTGAATATCTTTTTATGAATTTGTAGAAAAAATAAAATTTTAATTTCTAAAGAGCCTATATTGCATCATGATTCCTAGACAATCACATAATTAAACAAGGAAACAATCCACACATATAAGAATGCAATAAGGTAGAAAAATAACCGATATAAAATAATAAAAGATTGAGTGCCATTGTGTCAGCAACCTATCCCAGAAAAAGAAAATACAACCATACTCCATATATAAATGTCTGAACCTAATTTTATACATCAATATTAAACAAAGAATTAAGATATAAGATATGAGTATCTGAATATGGTTCCCTCCGTGTGGTTCCTGTGCCAAATGCCTTAGAACCCTTGCTCGTATCTTATTTCTGCTATAGGATTCTCCTAGAATGTAAAAGTACATATGAAATAAAAAAACTCAATCGTGCAAAAAAATAAGCATTAGCGGGAAAGCCAACAATATGTAACGTATAATGATTCATTCCATAGAAGTGAGGGAGCTGAATAACACCCGCAAGCAAAATATTCAGAAATGATAACATGCTCCCCCATAGCGGTACGTGTTTTTGTGCATATAAAAGCACCGCGCCTTACAAAAAAGTGCCCTAACACACTACCAAACATATCGAGCATGTAAGCACACCAAAAACACAAAAGGAAAGATGCTTGAATAGAGAAACCAATCCAGCAATGAATAATATTCAGGCAACAAAAAGACTACCTAACACCATACATTATAGCCTAACACATCATTTAACAAAAAGAAACCTAACATAGTACCAAACTGCATAGTGTACAGTCTTTGACTACTCTATGACTTTGACAGGGTTGCCGCACCAACCCTGTCTAAAAAAGCAAAGGGATCTAAAGCACATCACAAAATTGGTGACATTTTAAAGAGGTGCCAGACATAAAGCCTAACATATATAATTTTAAAAGTAGGGTAGATAACATATAAGTAATAAAAATATACATTTTTTATACTTTTAAAATAGCAAACTAACGATGCAAGTTCGTAATGCATATGACGCATGTTAAAACCCTTGGATCATTAGCACAATCATACTTGTTTATTATTCGTGATACAGAAACTCACGCTAATTGTGAAGGCATCCTCACTGGTAATGCTTGTTTGAGCATCACGAACAACAAATAGATCACTCTCCTAACGAGTAAGATTTCCATCAAGGCTTATAAGCAAGCATACACGAAGCCCACATTGTGATTATTTGACTAAAGTATGAAACAATCATAATGGGTGTCAGAAAGAGTGAAGACTCTCATACAAATGGATGTAAGGATACTACATGCAACATGAAACACACTAATGGGATGTGTTAATAAAATAAGCTACAAATGAAAAGGAATTACGCCTACCTGGGGACCCGAGGTGCCATGCAACTAGCAGACACTAGCTACAAATGAGTTTGCATTTAGAAAAAGAATATCTATAAAAGAAATCACACCTTATCTAAGAGGCACTCACTGAGCATACATGCAAACATGCAGGATATGCAGCAGACATATGATAGATGCACCAAAGTTTTGAAGGTGAGTATATCTTAAAGGTAGTGACTCAGAAAGAGCGAGCATGCTGGGAGGCAGTGAACCATCCATAGGTATACCATGAACGGAGTGACCCGGACATAAGCATGTTAGGGCGGGAGTGGCCCAAACAAAAGGGTATGTCGAGGAGGCAGTAAACTAAAGGAATCTGTAGCTTAAGCAAATGATAATCATCATACAAACAAAGGCACACAGGATACGATACAACATACATGCAGGCAAGCATGTACATGCACAACATGAAATGTGATGCAAAAGTATACAAACAAGCAAGTGATAGGTTGATCGAGTCGTGGAGGCTAGTTGGACCAAAGAAGTGGGTGGATCAATTTGAGCTAATCAATCCAGCCCAAAAGGATGGGTGGATAGCCATGGATGATTGATCGAAACCAAAATGGGTGATCAACACAAAGTGGTTAATCAATCCTAATAGATAGACTGATTGGCCTGGGATGGTAGATCAAGCCCAGAGAGAATCAGGGTTCAACTTAGGGTAGTCAATCAACCCAAAGTGCTCATGCATTTAAACGTACGATATGAACCATGATCCACATGTAAATATGGAACCAATGATCATGCACATGCAAAGCAACCCAAGCGCTCAACAGTGCATCGAACTTGACCTAACCACCTCACATAGTGAACCTATGGTTGGCACCCATGGATTTGTGGCATAGCCTCCTCCGACTTTGGCGTAGCAATGAGGAGGGCTTTCCCCTTTGGTTTTGTGTCAGGGAAACTATGCACCGTTTATAGGGCAGACTAGTGACATGGCTTAAAATGTGTTATTTTTATATATACATTTTTTGCTCGTTTTCAAGGATATTGTGCTTTAATGGAAGGTGTTTTTTTTGTGTTTTTTATCTAAGGTAGTAAAAAGTGCAAAAATAGAGAAAAATTGGGTCAAATAGAGCAAAGGAGCAAAAAGTGACCTGGCGTCTAGGAACCAGGCAGTTAAAATAGGCTTCTAAAAGGTTGGCGCCTAGGCGCCACAGTTGGACCCCTAGGCTATAGAAGCTGTTTGGACTTTTGTGCAATAATTTTGGATTAAATTTGAAGAGATGCTTGAAGTGACTCTTGGTGATTTTAAGAGCTTTATTTAAAGGAACAATTGTGTATTCAAAAAAGAGGCCACAAGGGTGTGTGGTGGTGGTGGTGGTGGTGTGTGTGTGTGTGTGCTGGAGTTATCGGTGATAGTCTTTGTAGTGTGTTTTTTGGTGTGAATATTGGAATAAGAAGTCAAAGGAACTTCAACGGATTTTCTTGGGGAGAAGTCTCAGATAAGTACTTTGTGTTTTGGTTTTAGTTTTTTTTTATTATGAAGGCTTGGATTTTTAACATGAATCATCTTTTATTATGTTATCGCCATAAATTCTGAGTAGTTATTTTTATCTTTCTCCTTGCAAAAAGATGTAATCATGTGTAGGATTAAATATGTTTAAGATTTCTCTTTATCCATAATTATGATGATTCATTACTTTGTACTTCATTTACATGTTTAATCTGACCAATTGATGTGTTAAAACTTATTGTCAATTCATAATGACCTAGGAGGGCTATCTGTTCCTCAACTAGTAAGAGTCACATTAATCTCATGAGTGGGAAGGTATTCCATGGGTTAGTGCAAATAGATAGAGAGATAAGTTTTGATGGGCGTAATTTGATGATTCTAGGGTGACATGCTAGAACCTTAATCAATTTGATATATCGTTTAGAACTTAAGGACCAATTATTCCTATAGAGAGGGCATAGTGAATAATCTAGAGGTGAGAGGCTAGAACCTATCCAACATAATCTGAGTGTTAGGAACTTAAATATAGATTATCCAACATTTTTTATGCACTTGGGAAAGGATAAAGAATAAAACTACTCCTATTTGGCACAAAACTATTTTTAACCTTTAAATACTTGATTCCTACACTGATTATGATCACTTTGCAAGAGGAAATAACTTTCACATAATTTGAACTCTTCTTCATAAAACTATTTTAGAAATACAACATTTTTTTTAAATCTTTGAAATAGAATTAGTAGAAATTTATCAACCTTGTTTTACACCTAAACTTGCTTTCATATTTCTTAGATAGTTGTTTGGAGTTTAAGTAAATTTTTCCTAAGTCATAAAAGGAGTTTTGGATGAAAAGAGTTTCATGCTCTGTGTAAAAGTGATACTGAATTTTAAAATAAAATCTTATGTTACTTGAAATGATGCACTTACTTGTGTAATATCTCTAGTGTGTAAACTTTTTATCAAACTCTAAGTTCTGTAAAATAACTACTGTACAAACTATACGCTATATTATATTGGGCCAAATATTTAGCCATCTTTTGGAAACTAAATAACTGTCTAATTACGTTTTGGGTGAAGTGTTTGGCGTCGTTGCCAGGGAGGGAAGGAAACAAATGAAAATTTTTGACTTAAAAATTTTATTTGAACTTTAGACCTATTTTAGGTATTGCAGTGAATTTTTTCTTTATAACTACTTCTTTATTTCTTTAATATATAAAATCAAAAAAAATATGAATAAAATAATAATAATAATAATAAAACCAAAAAATAAAGATTAAAATTTTTAAATTTCAATGTTTTGTTTTATTTTAAATTTATTTATTAAACTTTCACTTTTGCAAAAGTAGTTCAAGATTTGAAGGTTTAGTACCTTATGATTCTGAGTTTGATTGAACCATAAGAAAAATTAGAAAATGAATAGAACTTCAAAATTTTCAAGAAATGGAAAGCACATCACATAAGAACATGGATATTAAAACTATTGAAAATGAACATCAAAACATACAAAGACCTTTTAGGACTATGCAAACACTACAACAAATGAAATTCACTTTAGCATAGAAAGCCTTCTGTAGCAGCTAACTACTTTGAACTAAAACCCACTATAATTCAAATGGTACTAGATAATCAATTTGGGAGAACCCAATCTAAAGATCCAAACTTACACCTTCCTAATTTTCTAGAATTGTGTGCTAGATTTAAGTAGGATGACGTATCAAATGATGTTGTTAGACTTAGAGTTTTTCCTTTCTCCTTATGGGATAAAGCTAAGATGTAGTTAAATTGATTAGCACTTGGATTTATTAGAATTTGGGGAGTTTTATCACAAAAATTCCTGGAAAAGTTTTTTCCACCTTCAAAACTATTAAGCAGAAATAATATAACCTCTTTTACTCACTAAGAAGGTGAGTCAATATATCAAGCACGTGAATGATTTAAAGAACTCATTAGGAATTGTCCACATCATGCTTTGCTAGCTGATTAATTATGCAAACATTTTATAATGGGTTTGTAAGGTCCCTTAGATCTATTATCGGCGCTATTGCTGAAGGTTTATTAATGTCAAAACTATTTAATGAAGCTTAAGAATAATATAAAGAGGCGGCTACTAACAACTTTCAATTGCCCTCTGAAAGGATAAATCCTGATAAAGTAGCTAGTGTTCATGATATTGATGCAATTTCTATTTTGACATCTCAAGTTACTATGATAATTATGAAGTTATATCAACTTGGAATGAACTTTTCTCAAACACCTCATGTGATTGAGAAAAATTCATTAGGATAATTGATTGATTCTCAACCATTATTTGAGACATTAAATGCAAGTAAAAATAGACCTGATAACCCATATTCTAATTATCATAACCTAGGTTAGAAAAACCACCATAACTTTAACTGGCATAATAATTCTAAAGGTGAAAATCAGCAGCGGGGGAACAATCAAGTGAATCCATTGGGAAACTAGAACAACAAGGGTAGTACTACCTATTGACCATTTTATCCTCCTGACATTATCAATAACAAATAAATTAAGGAGAAGAAGTTGTATTTAGAAGAAGTGGTGTTAATTTGAAAGTCAAAGTGTAGCGATGAGAAATATTGAGAATCAACTGCGACAAATTGCTAACTCACTTAGCAATAAGCCTCAAGGAACACATCCTAGTAACACTGAAGTTTATCCTGAACATAAAAAAAAATAGGAATTTAAAACAATCAAGTTGAGAAGTGGTAGAGAATTCGAGACTGAAGTGCAAAAAGAATTGAAGTTGAGAGGGAAATTGAAGAACCTGAAAAACATGAAGGAAATAGTCTTAAGGAGATAGAAAAACATACCTCTCTAATTAAGATCAATTTCAAAAGGCCACCACTGTCACTTCCTCATAGACTTAGACAGCAGAAGCTTCATTAACAATTTTCTAAGTTTCTAGAGATATTTAAAAAGCTAATAATTAACATTCCTTTTGCTGAAGCACTGGAGTAAATGCCCACCTATCTTAAGTTTATGAAAGATTTTAAATAAGAAAATGAGATCTAAATTCACAAGACCGTTGCACTAAGTGAAGAATGCAGTGCAATAATCCAGAAAAAACTTCCTAAATAACTCAAAGATCTTGATATTGTTACTATTCCATGTATGATAGAAGAAAGATTTTACGGAAAAGCTTTATGTGATTTAGAAGCTAGTATTAACCTCATGTCATTATCAATATTCAGAAGGCTAGTCATAGGAGAGATTTCACCCACTACTGTAACCATACAGTTAGATGATTGATCAATTATTTATCTTAAATGGGTTATAGAAAATGTAATAGTGAACTAATATAAATTTATTATCCATGTGGATTTCATTGTTTTAGATATGGAGGAAGATACAAAAATACTAATCATTTTACAGAGACGTTTCCTTGCCACTAGACGAGGTATGATAGAAGTGAAAAAAGAGGAGTTAATCATGAGAGTTGATGACCAGAAAGTTACTTTTAACGTTTTAAAGTCAATGAAGTATCCAACAAAAGAAAAAGATGGTGAATGTTACAGAATGGAGTCTATTAATTATTTAATTAAAACCATTTCTGAGAAAGTTGTGAAGCTAAAAGAAAACAACAAGAACTGAAGGATGAGAATGAGACAGATTTTCAAGATCAATCAATTGAGATAAATACTGAGCATTAAAAATATTTTTTGGAAAGTTTTGAGATTTTAGGCACTACTTAAAATAGTAAATCTCTTATTCCGTTAGTTGAAATACCTCTTGAACTTGAGATGAAGGTTCTCCTAAATATTTAAAGTATATTTTTCTAGGGAACTTATCAATGTTACCTGTTATAATATCACCAGACTTAACTAAAGATCAGAAAGAAAAACTAATGGAAACATTAAGATATTATAAGAAAAGCTTTGGATGAACATTAGCAAATATTAAAGGTATTATACCTTCAGTTTGTATGCATAGAATTTTAATGGAAGATAATAATAAACCTAGGGTAAATCCTAAGAGGAGATTGAATCCTATGATGAAAGATATCATTAAAAGGAAATTTTAAAGTGGTTGGATGATGAAATTATTTATCCTATTTCTGACAATGCTTGGGTTAGTTAAATTGACTATATTCCTAAGAAAGGGGAGTCACTGTAGCTCTAAATGAACAAAATAAATTAATTCCAATAAGACAAGTCCCTACGTGGCGAATCAATATT
>JXCR01005827.1:0-14576 GCA_002079205.1 Phalaenopsis hybrid cultivar
TTGCTGAGGAATTAAATCTTTTAGCAGCAGTATTAATTACTTATATTTTTAAGCATATATAAGTCGTTGTCAGATTCCATGATGACTTTGTAGTTCATCAAGTAGATCCATAAATATAGGTTGTCATATGGAACATGTTGATGAATCTTGTGAGGTGTGCTTACAGTAGCCCCCAACCCATTTATCACCAATATAAGTAGATTTCATGCAGGGAGTTCGATCAACATATGAGTTATAGTATTCATACAACATATATACTGTTGTTGTAATTTTTCTTTTGCGCCTATGAATCCATGCTAAAAAAGTGTTATGTTCAGGTAATATATGTGAATCAGACAACGTTAAAAAAACATCTAAAATTGAAAGATAAAACATACAATGAAAAGATATAAATACATAATAATATATAGATTGTTCGTACGAGAAAGAAAAAAATCATCCAAATCTGATATCCAATGAAACAACGTGAAAAAACTAAAGTGGTACAGCAATAACTCCACAAAATCAAGTGTCATTATTATCGAAAAGAATAACATAAATAGTTGATCCTATAGTCAGGGGGCATCTTCGTGAAGATCTATATATGGATTGGGTCCTCTAGCAATTTCAAGGAGTTCAGATATAATGGCATGTCCCCATAAACTTTTGGAGTTGCCTATACAGAGGTGTCAGGTAAAGTCCTAGCCTCACTCGTGCACACATCCACCAGTTTTGTTATTTGGCTTCTAAAAAAAGTAACTCTTTTTTTCTTTTCTCCACCCTAAGACACTTTGAACTGCAAGTGGACTCCAGTTCATTTTGACTTGGGCTTTGGCATTCACCAGAGCCAGTTACTTGCTCGGTCACCAAGTCCTCTAGTATACTTGCAAAACCCAAACTAACTTAGGGTTAAGGCATGAGTGCCTACTGCCACAATCCCACTAAGTATACGTTCTAAGTTCTATTCCAGATCAGGGTCAATTCCACTGAATTTAAAATTCTTGGTGGCTGGCACTATCTGCAATACACAGGCAAGTTCATTACTTCAAACAGTTCAGTAAGAGAAAGTAATTAAAATAAAGTCTTTCATGTAATGAAAATTGTTACCTCCAATTTATCAATCCTCCATTTCTCTTAAGCACCAATAGTCAGTTTGATTGGATCCCAACCCAAACCCATGGATGCCCATTTTAATTCCTTCCGTAATTTCCAGTTCTTCTTCAACTGGTCCCACTCATTCTTAAGTTGCAACATACTGTACTCCCTTTCTATCATTTCCTTAAGCTTCTTCATAATATTTGATCACCCTTGTTAAAATAGGTGGTGGACCTATTTCCCATCTCAACCTCCTTATGACAGAGGTTGCAAAATATGAGTTTGGCTTTCTTATCCCACATGGCTCATGAACGGACGTCTATACTCTTAACCATTGCGTTAATAGCACAAAAAAAAACAAACATTAATATTTGACAACAACCACAAAAAAATAATTAGCCACCAAAGCACAACCACTCAACTACCATAGCTCAACCAACCATCACATCTTAGAGCCACCACAACACAGCTACATGTAGACATCTCAAAGTTAGTAAAATAAGCTCTAAATTCTTTCTAACAGAAATATTAGGTTTTCTTGTTGCATCTTACTATTGTGAAGATGTATAAGAATTTATTGGCAACTCAGTGTACAACACCCAACCCACATCACAACACCAACCACATAACCACCACATCACCCTAACTCACATCACATCACAACCACATAACCACCACAGCACATCCAACCACCAAAACCTAGAGCCACCACAATACAAATACATGATCTGAATTTACACAGACACCACAGCCCACAACAAAGCCACCAGAACCTAGAGCCATCACCCAACCCACAGCCAACCCTAAAAAACTACACGACCACAATAGAGCCACATGCAACATAGCTTAAGCTAGAGCCACCACACAACATAGCCATCACCACCCTAACCCAAAGCCAATAGTCGCGACCCCAACCCACAATCAACCATCACCACCCCAAACCACAATCACCAAAACAACTAGAAAACCCACAGCACAAGCCAAAGCCACAACACAACCACATACACCCCAACCCACATCACAACTTAACCACATAAGTACCCAATCACATCCAACCACCAAAACGCAAAGCCACTACAATAGAGACACATGGTCCGAACTCACACACAAACACAACCCACAGCAGAGTCACCACAAACTAGAGCAACCACCCTAACCCATAGCCAACCCTAAACAACCACACAACCACAACAGAGCCGCGTGCACCGCAGGTCAATCCAGAGCCACCACCCCAACCCACAACCAACCACCATCCCAACCCATAACCACCAACACAATCAGAAAACCCACAATACAAGTCAGAGTTACCACACAACCACAACACCCCAACCCACATCACACCACAAACACATAATTACCACAACACATTCAATCACCAAAACCTAGAGCCAACACAGCACAGACACGTGGTCTGAATTCACACAAACACCACAGCCCACAATAGAGCCAATACAACCTAGAGCCACCACTCAACCCACAGTCAAACCTAAACTACCACCCAACCACAGCTCAAGCCAGAGCCACCACACAACCCATGGACAACTACCACCACCCCAACCCATTGCTAACCACCACAACCTCAACCCACAACCATCAACACAACCAGACAATTCACAACACAAGTCAGAGCTAGCAACAACAACAACACCCCAACTCACATTACAGCACAACTACATAACTATCACAACACATCAACCCACAATCCACAACTCAAGTCAGAGCCACCACTGCACAAACATGTGGTCTAAAGTCACATAAGCACTGCAACCCAGAGAAGAGCCACCACCCCAACTACACAGTCAACCCTAAATAACCACACAAACCACAGCAGAGCCACATGCACCACAGCTCAAGCTAGAGCTACCACACAACTTAACTACCACCACTCCAACCCACAACCAGCCATCACTACCCAACCCACAACCACCAACGTAACTAGACAACCCACAACACAAGCCGGAGCTACCAAACAAACACAACATCCCAACACACATCACAACACTGCCACATAACTACCACAATGCATCCAACCACCAAAACCCAGAGCCACCAAAACACAGACACACAACCACCATGACCCACAACAGAGCCACCACAACCCAGAACCGCCACCCCAACCCATAGCCAACTCTAAACAACCACACAACCACACAACCACAACAGAGGCACATGGATTTGAGGTTATTAGTAAAGTTCACTAGACCACAAACCAACCAAAGCAAAAATCCTCTCAATTTACCACACCATAACCACCATAAGACACAACACAACCAACACAATCGAAAACCACCATACCACAAGCAAGACCACCATAACTACCCCAACAAGGCACCACCAAAACCAGCAGCATTCCACACCACAACAAAAAACCACCACCAAATCCACAGTAAAGGGCATCACTTCGATAAAGAAAACCCTAAACCCTAAAACTACAAAGATAGCAACATATAAAAAATCCATAAAAAACCAGCAAGAGAACAATCAATCGAAAACCATCAAGAGAACAATCAATCACAAAATAATAATGTCAAAGAAAAGTTGAAAGAGAATATTGCAAGCCTAAGGAAAGGAAATGATCGAAGCAAAAACAAAGCATGAATCATGACCGGACTGGAGGAGGCGACTAGGAAAGTTAGCTCTAAGGTGATGAGAGAGGGAAGCTCGGTCATGAGAAAGGTGAGGAAGAAGTCAGCGCGATTGCAAAAGAAAAGAGGGAGAAGCTCATTCGTGAGAGAGGTCTTAAGATAGTGTAGTAAAATGTGTCCAGTAGGTTTATGCGAAACAAGGGCAGCGGTGCCCGTGTCCCACGTTCCTGGTAATTTATCCAAAAACTCAAAAAAATGTATTTTCAAAACGAAGAAGAAATTTAAAACTGCCCCAAACCGACCCTTTTAAGTGTCACGTATGTTATCACCTGAAATTTTAAATATTTCAAAACAACCACGCTAAACCTAATAACTTCTGTCTCCCACGTCTCTGCCTCTATCGTGTCCCCATTGCACTCCAAAAAATTATTTTGTCAGGACTCATAATGTACAGAACCATTCGGAGTCCAATGAAATCACGTTAAGTAGCGGTGACAGAAAAAAAATAAAATTTGTCCTATAATATAAGAAAATATTCCTCCTGTGTTATTCAAGTGTTATTGTTTGTTATTCAAGTATTATTGATGTGTTATTTTATTATTATAACACTAAGAATATTCCCAAAACACAATAACACCTGAATAACATATAATAACGCTTGAATAATATGAAATAACACGGGAGGAATATTCTTGTGTTATTGGGCTGATTTTTATTTTTTTGTGTCACCGCCACAGGACGTGATTTTATTAGACTCTGAATGGTTCTTTAAGTTAGGAGTCCTACTTATAGATTATGCGCTCCCCATTCACGTTCTCACAGAACATCATCTCTTTCCCGTGCACCTCTTTCCTTAGTTCTGCTCGAACACCAGCCCAACTCCAGCCCATCTCCTTTCTACCTATTGTGCAATAGTTTGGCGAGGCAACCCGCCTCTTTTCAGTGTGCTTCAATCAAGGTGATTAATCCATTATGCTTCTGTTTTGTTTAGTTCAATGCTTTCCAATTTACAGAGTGAGCAAGAAGGGTTGTGCTAACAGGAGTCGAACCACTCTTCAAATGTGTTAAGAAGAAGGGTTGTATTTCGACTCACTTCTACCACTAACTACCTACTGTCTCCAATATCAAGGCCATTTTTGCCTCCTAAGTTCAAGAAATTGGAGATAGAAAGCATTGGCTAGAAAGCGTAAACTGGTAACATAAAATGGAATTAATAAAAACATCTCTTGTTTGCAACTATTTGTATTTTTTTTTGTTTGCTTAAGTATTTAGAAGCTTACAACTACTAGATTATCTTTTATAAACAAAATTTTACTACTGGATTCCCTTTTATAAATGAACAAAATTTCCTAGATTCCCTTTTATAACAATAGGAAGCTAAAATTACACTTTTTGGTTTATTTATGTATTTAAAAGCTTACCTATATTTTTATTGTCATTTACAGAGAGGATCAAAGTGATGTTCATAAAGAGCTTAAGAAAAGGAAATAGAGGAAACAAAAAGATGTAAAGAAGCTAAGGTTTGACTCATTTACCATTTTAGAGTTTTTGTAGAGCTATGTTAAAACTTCTTAAAATCAACTTATAAGACGATGAAAAGATATATGATGAATTTGAAAACCTCAATACAACCTAAAAAAATCATTTCACATTGAGATTCATATTCATTGTAATCTAAATTAAAGTTTAAAGTGTGATTTTTAGTGAAACACCCTATGTTATTTATGATATTTAGACCTTGATGTGAATAATGTTTTAATCACTTCAAACAAATTATTTTAACTGCTAAAATGTTACACACTATTTAGTAGAGTACAAGTTTTTCTTTACGATCATATAAGACTTCATAAAAATTTTAGTAATTATATTTGTTGTTGTAGATAATTTAATGGTCATCATGTCAAATGGTGGTGAAATAATTGAGTACTATTAATCAAACTCTGATAGTACTAGCAGATACACATATGAACTCGATTAGTATATGGATGGATAATTAAAGAGCCAAATGACTAATGAAATATCTTTGAAAATTGGCCTCATTTTAAAGATTCAACAAGTTTTAAGCAATTCCTGTGGATATTGACCATTGTTGAGAATTTTGGACTGAAACTCAAGAAAAATGATAGAAAAGAGAATTATTGTCATTTGCTCTTATATTGGCTGCCCATGTAGGGTGAGAGCCTCAACATTGGTTGTCGGACCAACATTTAAAGTAAAGAAAATTGGAACTTCACATACTTGTCCAGGTGTCATCATAGCTGGTAACAAACAGGCATCAAATAACTGAGTGGCTAATGAAATACAAGATTTGGTAAAAACCTATCCAAACATGCCTCCAAAATAAATAAACTCTGATTTAGAAAGTAAGTGTGGCCTTGCGCTGCCTATTTGAAGTTATGGAGATCCAGATAATTAGAACATGATCAAATATTTGGATCGGTTGTTGATAGTTACAAGTTCATCTCTGCATTATGTGCGGTGCTTGTTAGAAGGAATCTAGGTTCTCATATTACCTTTGAATACAGTAGTGTTGATTAGATATTTGAGAGATTGTATGTTAGTTTCAAGGTGTGCATTTCTGAGTTCCTAGCTGGTTGTATACATCATGTGGGCCTTGATACATGTCACTTAAAATCTAAATATTTACAAATGCATTGAATGAGAATAATGACCTATTTACTATGGCCTATGATGTAGTCGAGTTCGATTCAAAGAAGTCTTGTGAATGATTTCTGGGAAATTTAGCCATATCTTTTGAGTTTGAAGTTGCACCATCAATTTTTATCTCAGACATAGAGAAGAGTTTGATTAACGCGTTAAGGCATGTATTTCCAACAGCTGAATATAGAGTTTGCATGTGACATTTATGAAAAAATATTAAGAAATACCATCATTTCCAAGGTAGCAAATCAAACCGACAAAATGGTTGGCTAGCATCAAATGCTTATACTAGAGCAAAATTAGAAGTGAAACTCAATGAGGTTTACGAAATTAGCCAACAGCTTCATGCATGTTGGTTAATCTCCCATATAAATGGGTGTAATGTCAATTCTTGTCTGATATTAAAAGTCAACTAATACTAACAATATTTCCAAATTTTTCAACTCATGGATTGGAGAAGTTAAGGACAAACCTATTGCAGATTTGGTAGATATGATGAGAGGCATGATAATGGAGAAAATAACTAAAAGGAAGCTTGAACCAAGTGAGTGGATAGGTGAATTAGTACCTACCACTGACGAGTATATAAGATGGCGGTTAACATCAAGAAAAATAAGGTTAGTTATAAGGCTTTCAACATCGTACACGACTGAAGTTGAGGGACATGAAGAAATATACGAAGTTCACATCCAACATAAAAATTGCAGTTGTGGATTTTGGCAACATAGTTGTCTACCATTTACTCATGTTGCCTACTTCATCGGTAGCAAAGATGTGATTGTAGCATGGCTTTGTTGATGAGCATTTTCATACGATTAGGTTTTTCTCTTTAACTTTTCAAGTTTAATTCTTACGCTATATGTTAAATGATTTCGGAATTTATCAATATACCTACAAGTACCAGATGACATATGACGGTGCAATTGCCACCCTTCCGAGGAAGAGTGAGTGAATCGCAACGACAATCTTAACATTTACGCACCAAATAAATCAAGATCGAGGGAAGGCCGAGGAAGCTGAGAATAAAAATTTTATGGAAACTCAAAACATAAAGACTAAAATGGCTTTTGTTCATAGGGGCACCATAAAACCACTTGCAAAGAGCCAATTACTCATGTAAGTCAAAATCTTCCTGTAGTTGATGCTACCTCATATGTCTCAGAATTTACAAAAGCTGATTGGGCCTCAAGGACAAAACTTTCAATGCGCCGAGAGAGTTTAGATTAAACTGATTGGGATTTCATTGATGAGGAGCATATTGATGAAGAGTGCTAAAAAATCCTTTAACTTTTTTATAAAACTATTTTTGTGATAACTTTTATTATATTTTTATTACCACTAAACATGTATGAAAATTATTTTGGCCATTAGTTATTATCTTTGATCCATGATTGTTATATCTGCATTTTCATTTATTGGAAATTGCATCTAAATATTCTACTATGATTGTTTATTAACATTTATGCATGCTTGAATTATTGGATTTATACTTTTGAGTTAGGAATGCCATGATAAGATAACCTACTTGCTCTGCAGTTTGAGTAGTGTCCTTGAAATAAATCTTACTTCTCAAAGTGACTTTTAACCTTACAGGCTTAACAGTGTAGCATGTGAAGAATCTTTGGCAATCGGATCACCCATATCAAGTAAGTCTCCTATACTTGAGAGCTGCGCAAGAGAAGTTTGAGGTCAGATTAATGGTAAAAACAACTACCTCGGCTTCTAGGTACATACGAATATTACTTGCATTGCTAGTTCTTTTCTTCTTCTGTAAAGTTACTGAAGCTTTATTATATTGATGCAAAGCATGATATATAAAGGCATATATAAGAACGGGATGGTATGTATGTAAGTTAAAAATTATGTAATTATTTTCAAGCGTTGAGTTAAGAATGGCATTGATGTTTATTATTCTCTCTTTTTTTTTATGTAAGAGACCTTAGGTGTCTCTTTTCATGACTTGCTTCCAGATAAAATAGATCTAAAGGGAGGCCTCACCTTGAGCTCAAGAAAACAATGGAGATGTACAACAATGGTTGCAAAGAGGCAATTACTGAAGGTGAGAGTACTTGAAATTGCATAGTGAAATCATATTTTCAGATAAGCTAACAAGGAAAAAGACATTGTAAACAGATTTCCGTTTCTAAGACATTCATAAAAATTGTATCACTTCCTCTTGACATTAAATGAAATGGATGACAGAAAAGTTGTAGAAACTTTTGTTAGCATTCCATCCAATTAAAATAACAAATTACGTTGAGAACATAAATCAAACTTGATTCAAACCTATTTCATTAAAATATTGAGAGATTTACATAATGTTGAGAAATTAGGGTGAAGAAAAAATAAGAATCAACACAAATCCAGAAGCACACAGATATTTAATGAGGTTCGATAAAGATACCTACGTTCTCGAGAGCAGAGCAGTCTTTCCTTTAATCTCAGAAAAGAAGTACAAGACGCCTTAGGGTTACAATAGAGCATACAAATATATATATATATATTTGAAATATAAAAAGAGGAGAAGCCCTCACCAAAAGAACCACGCTAACATGATAAAGTCCTAAGGAAAGGGAGAGGCAAAAGTTCTCCCTTCAAAAGAAAAGTTAAAGGGGGAGTCACATCTTTGTTGATAAGTGTTTGTTCTTAGTGTAGACCTGCCTTGGTCATCCAATTAGCTGGTCTATTACCTCCCTCGTGGTGTATATATCTATATATATATATAAAAATGGCGGCTGCTCTCCATGGTGCTTTGCTCGGTTTTCCATGGGTTTGTTGTTCCTAGGCCTTGCTGTGGGGTGACTTCTTCTTTTCTTTTTTTTGATATTTGGTTTCAAGTGCTTGTTCTTCTTGGATTGTCGCGGGCTTCTACTTTTTGATGCTCCCCCTTCCCGGGTGTTTTATTGTTTAAATTTTACTGTTCCATTAGTTTTGTCTATTTGCCTTGGGTGCTAGTTTGGTGCTTTTGTGTTATTTCTTCTCCCTGTGATGGTTGAATCTAATGCTTTGGATTTGGCAACCAATATTCAATGGGCCAAAGCTACCTTTGCTGAAGTGGTGGGCAAGGGTTTCGATACCGTAAAGAACTATGATGATTTGGTTTTTCTCTAAGCTTACCATGATGGGGCTGACCTCATCATCAAGCCACTGAGTAGAAAAGAGTCAAACTAGCTATTTTTTACACAGAGGAGGATATTCAAGGGCTCACTAAAGTTTGCAAGTTTACACTAATTGGCAAATTCTAATTTGGACATCCAAAAATGTAGACAATTCGAAAAAAAATTTATAGTTTGAAAGTAAATGGTGCTTGGAGAGTGGGTTTGTTGGATGGAAGGCATATTTTAATTAGTTTGTCTAGAGAAGAGGATTATACTGGACTGTTTTCTAAACAAATTTTGCAAATTGATGATATTTCCATGAAGCTGCTTAAGTGGTCACTGGACTTTGACCCCAGCAAGGAGCTCCCCATTGTGCCAATTTGGTTCAATCTCTCTGGGATTAAACTACATTTCTTTAATCACAAAGTTCTTTTTATTATTGGTAAAGCTTTGGGCAGATCCCTGAAATTGGATGTTCCCACATTTAATTTGTCAGGACCATCAGTGACAAGAATTTTGGTTGAAAGAGACATAACTCTTCCTGAGGTTGATGAGATTGGCTGAGAACTAAACACAATGGGTATTAGAAAAGAATCATGGCTGAGCAAAGATCTTATTATTGTCATGATTGCAAAATGTTTGTCCATACTGATGATAAATGCTTCAGATTACACCACAACTTAAGGAAAAGGCAAGAAGATCTTCCTAAGGATTCCAGTGTTAAGGAGGGACTACAAGGAGATAAGACATCATTACAAGAGTTTCTCTCCAATTGTTATACTGAAGCTATTGTTGTTGATAATCCTCCCACTTTAGCTGAGGGGGTGGTTTGGGGATGCCTTATACCAACAATCCTGAGGTTGGTCCTTTTGAGATAGCTACCACTAAATGGGGAACAATCATTGGGCAAGCAACTTTATAGAATAGTGAACTGAGGGATGTTGAAGTTGGTCCTAATATTTCTGAGCTACAAGCCTCTTTGGGTCCTCATGAACAAGTTGGGGAACTTAACTAGTTGTGTTCTCTGAATGACAATTTGCGTCAACAGATGAATTCAGCATTGAAAGAGGTTTGGCATGTTTAGAAGTCTAAAAAAAAGAGGAAATGAGTCATGGAGCTTAAAAATCTACAGGAAGGTGCACAATCCCTTTTTGAAAGAGCTTCTCACCAAGAAAGAATGGAACTGCTTAGAACTAGAAGAAGGGGGAAATTCACCTCTTTTGGATGATGAACTTTTTATGTTGGAATGTTAGGGGACTAGCTCAGCCTAAGTCCCTTAATAGACTTCTTTCTCTTAATAGGATGTATAAGTTGTGGATAATTACTATCTTGGAGCCTATGGTTTCCAAGAACCTCAAAAGAGTCTAAAAATTTTCCATTATTTTCTTCACTTTTCCAATCTCAAGAATAAATTTTGGATCCTTTGTAGGAATGAGGTTCAATGTGCGATGCTGAGGGATCATGCTTAATTTATTCATTTACAATTGAACATTGGAGGTATATGTGGTCAGGAAACCTTTATTTATGCAGGATGTTCATCTTTGGCCATACAGGAGCTGTGGTGCCATCTAATGGATATCAGCTTGTCGAATAACTCAATTTGGATAATTGGTGGGGTTTTCAATTGTTTGTCTTCTACTACTAAAAATCTTGGAATCAGGCCTTCTGATTTGAACCAAATCCATTGCTTTAATGATAACATTCCAATGGTTGGATTATATGATTTAGGTTTCAATGGTCCTAAATACATTTGGAGAAGAGGATACTGGTCAATTCCTTTTAGCTGAAGGAGTTTTTGTACACTTCAATTTATCATCTTTCTAAAATTGTCCCTGATCATAGACCCCTTCTCAATTCTCTCAGCCTATCTTACCAAAAGTAAATCAAGCGGTGACACTTAGCTCCAAATTGATAAAAGAATCTAGCATGTCACCCTAGAAACATCAATTCTACATCCATCAGATCTTATCACTCTATTTTCTTTTACTCACCCTCAGAGGATCGCCACTACTCTTTATAAATTGAAATGTTGTAATCACTAGTCGGAGATATCTTAGCCCTCTCGGATCTATAAATTTCTCAACAAATTTTAGCAATACAAGTGATCAGTTTGCAAAGTAAATTAAGAGCCGATGAAAATATCATCACATTTATGAAATAAGAGAATTTCTAAGCAAATGTAAATTTTCCAATTCATTGCAAAAGAAAATTAAAATGAAGATAATGGAAAAAGCAGTGAAAGAATTGATAGAATTGCTTAATAAACTAAGTGCCAACAAGGAATATATGTCTACCTACCCTCTTTCAAGCATATAGGTATGCTTAATATTTTATTAGTTTTATGCAACTATCTGTCATCTATAAGCTTCTAACAGAAATCGATCTTGAAATATATTTCCTTAAAAGTTGCATTGTCGCCCACAATATTTCGCAATAGCCAACCAGACAATGTGAGTGCACTCAAGTTGTAAGATCATTGTTCTCCTGAGTCTTAGTTTCACTTATAACATATTTTAACATAATCTATTGCCACTTAATTTATGTCATTAAAGTGAAGGAGATATTACTCGTCACATTAAAATAAAAAATTCTATCATAAAATAAATTTTCCTGCACATGCCACTACTTCATATTAAAAGAAAAAAGTAATAAAAACTACTTACAAAGCATCGATAAAATACAACAGAAAACTTCATTTAAATTAAATAAAATCCACTAGAAAGTGTTTACAACAATTACGATATAATAAAAAACATAATACTTAGTTTTTTTCCCTCTGAAGGAAACATAAAAAATCTCTCCAACAAAGTCTCATACTGATCCATGCGTCGCTCATACTTCCTTAATCATATCTCTCAAAATCCCTCACCAATCTCTTTAGAAAATGGAGAAATCTACTTCTCCATAAACTCACACCAAAATTTCTTTAAAATCCTTCTAAAACTCCTCCTGATACTCTCCCTATTTTTTTTCCATAAGAGACGTCGGCCCCCTTATCCAAAGAGACACAAAAACCCCTCATTTCTCCAAGCGACACATCTCTTCATCCAAGATTCTTTCCAAGTTTCTAGATTCATTTTACCACTCCATCGGGCGTGCAAGCCATCCAGCAGCTTCCAAAACATCCCAAAACCATGAAAAACCGTCCAAAACCGCCCCTGGACGATTTCTGGCGCCTACGCTCCATTTTCAGTCCCTATGAGCGGTTTTCTCGTCGTCACCATTGCCCAGGCGCTATTTTTGGTTGTCTAGGAGCCATCCTATAGGCAGCTCCACGGTTTTGCCCCATTTTGCTCCGTTTTAACTGTGTTTCGCCTCGTTTCAGCAATGTTGTGCTCCAAACTGATATACCTACAAGATAGACATGAAAATAACCTTTCTTTAAGTGTAATTTCATACAAAAACTTGTGATAAATGTAAAGAAGATTAAGCATAGAAAGACATATCAAATGTGTTAGGACAGAATTTTCTTTTTTGCTCGATTTGACTCCAAAAGATACTGTTTTTGTTTCATTTTCTCTAAAAGTCCATTTCTTGTTCCTGAAGACAAAACATACAAAATATCTTCCTTTAAAGTGTAATATCATTAAAAATATACATAAAATGATCATGAAATGTACAATAAAAATATGGGATTTTAGGTGGATTAACATGTCACAAGGATTATAAATCCTTGTGGGGCTTTTAGTAGTGAACTATGTCGTAGATAATTTTTTAAAATCCTCGAAGGAAGTAATAATTCTTATGGAGAGTACATTGAACCATCTGAGAGATGAATCTCTGAGCATGATTTAGAATAGTTGGCATTTAACGCATAAGAAACTTGAAAAGGCATATAGCTAACTCGAAGGGCGTAATATGGTTAGCTGAATCACTCCAACCCTTCTATGGTTCCATGGTCGGAAGCTCGAACTTCTCTGAGGGTTTTACACCGATAATGTGCCAATAAAATGCATTCTTTCAACAACGGTACACTTATATCCGCCTGTTTTGAATTTTGTTCCTCGACATGGATCCATCAGTCCCTTCGTACTAAGATTCTTCCACGAGTTCGGCTTCTTGAGCCCTTTTTGTCAACAACAACAGTTATTCTTGTGAATGCCCTTTTTGTCAGTTAAGCAGTTATAGGTGTGTGTGCTCCTTGGTCATCAGACTAACGCACGATCGGCCTAGAATTCAATTGGAATGATATCAAACTGTTGGGTCATTTGTTGCTCCCTTCGTGCGATCCGTTGGATCTTCTCAAGATTCATACCGCTACGCTTTTTATGTACAATATTTAAAATTTATGTGTACCACATTCATTAGAAATAAAATAATAAATTTAAAAATGTCAAATTCCAACGTGGACTTTACAAAGTGTATACACATTTATAATATTTCGAAGAGCTCTAAATACACCACTTGCGTGGCATGTAGCACCACCAGCTAGCTACATTTAAAATTCTATTTAAATCTAGCTGGTGGCCAAATGGCTCCTAAAAAAAATCAAGTCAACTATGTATTTAAATAAATTTATAGTAATATTTAAACATGTCTGTTCACTTCAGAATTAAAAGCTATATTTTTCACGCTAACTACGCTCATTATTAATATAACGCTTGCATATATATATATATATATATATTTCCATATTTTAAATGTCCAATTCATCTTCTGAAGAAAAAGGCATTTTACTAAACTATAATTTTTTTTTAATTTCATTTTGGGTTTATAAAACATAAAATTAATAACAAAAAATAAGGTTATTTTATTTATTCTTTTCTAAGAAAATTTATCACAAAAAATTATTTATACATCGAACACTCATTCATAAAGAATTATTTTTTATTTAAAAATAAATAATAATGATAATATTTTTTATTGTGATATTAAAAATTTAAGATCAGTTTATCTTGCTCATTGACTCTGTTATTGGTTCTTATTTTCTTCTTATTATTGTCTATGCTGGATGCTATAGGGATTCTTTAAGAGACAACTTTGGGACTCTTGTCGAGAAGCTTATCCAAAACCTTGGATAGTTTGGGAGGATTCAACATGATAACTTCTAGCATTGACAGAAAAGGTGGTAATCCACCTAGGCAGAGCCTCATCAACTTGTTCAGAGACTAAAGTTTTACATAAGTGATGCACTATATATATGTATATATATATATAT